>JAIUJO010000084.1:597986-600486 GCA_023846275.1 Vanilla planifolia | reverse complement strand
CTTCTTCATTTTCTTCTAGTTCTTCAACTTCTTCTCTGTCTTCTTCCTCTTCGTCTTAGACCACTTCTATTCTTCTTTTTGTTCTTCTTCTTCTTTTGTCTTCTTCTTCTTCTTCTCCTTCTTCTTCCTCTTCTTCTTCTTCTTCTTCTTCTAAATATTCCAATTCTTTTTCCTCTTCTTCTTCTTCTTCTTCTTCATCTTCTCCTTCATCTTCTTCTTCTACTTCTTCTTCTTCTTCTCCTTCTCCTTCATCCTCTTCTCCTTTTTCTTCTTCTTCTTCTTCTTCTTTCTTCTTCTTCTTTTTGTTATTCTTCTTGTTCCACTTCTTCTTCTTCTTCTTCTTCTTCTTTTTCCTATTTTTCTTCCTCCTGCTCTTCTTCGTCTTCTACTTCTTATTCTTTCGCTTCTTCTTCTACATCTTCTTTTTCTTCTTCTTCTTCTTCTTTCTTCTTTTTCTTCTTCTTCTTCTCCTTCTCCTTCTTCTTCTTCTTCTCCTTCTCCGTCTCCTCCTTTTTTGTTCTTCTTCTTCTTCTTCTTCTTTTTCATCTTCATCATCTTTTTCTACTTCTTCATCTTTGTCTTCTTCTTCTTCTTCTTCTTCTCTTGTTCATCTTCTTCTTCTCTTCTCATTCTCCTTTGTAATCCTTAATTCTAGTTTCCCTAATCCTAATCAATAATTCCTTATCCATCCCTCCCAAATCCTTAATCCCCTATTAATCTATAATTCCTAATCATTAATCCTTAATCTCTAATCCCTAAACATAAATTACTAATACTTATTCTCTAATCTTTAACCAAAAAATCTATAATCAATAATCGCTAATCCTAATCCCCAATCCACAATCTCTAGTATTTACTCCTTAATCTTTAGTCCCTAATTCTAAATCGTAATTATAATCACTTAATCACGTGTCCCTAATCCCTAATCTTTAATTCTTAATCCTGAACCTTGAATCCCTAATTACTAATCTCTAATCCTTAATCCTTAATTCCTATTACCTAATTTGTAATCCTTAATCCTTAATACTTAACCTATAATCTTTAGTAATTAATCACTTAATCCCTAATCTATAATCCTTAATCCCTAATCCCTATTACTTTTTCCTCATCTTCCTCTTCTTCTTTTTGTTTTTTCTTATTTTCTTCTTCTTCTTCTTCTTCTTCTTCTTCTTCTACATCCTCATCTTCTTCTTTTTCGTCTTCTTCTTCTCCTTCCTCTTCTTCTTCATCCCTTTCTTCGACTTCTTTTTGTCCTTTTTCTTGTTTTCCTTGTTCATCTTCCTATTTTTCTTCTCTTCTTCTTCTTCTTCTTCTTTTTCTTCTTCCTCTATTTCTCCTTCCTATTCTTCTTCTTCTTATTCTTCTTCTTCTTCTTCTTCTTCATCACCTATTTCCTCTCTTCTTTTTTCTTCTTCTTCTTCTTCTCCTCCTCTTCTTCTATCTCTTTCTCCTTCTCCTTCTCCTTCTCCTTCTCCTTCTACTTCTTTGTCTCCTTCTCCTTCTCATTCTCATTCATCTTCTCCTTCTCCTCCTTCTCCATATCCTCCTTCTCACTTCTCATTCTTCTTCTTCCTTTTCTTCTTCTTATTCATCATCTTCTTCTCCTTCTTCTTTCTCTTTCTTCTTCGAGCTCTTCGCTTCTTCTTTTTATTTCTTCTTATTCTTCATCTTCTTCTTCCTCTTCTTCTTTTACTTCTACTTTTTCCTATTCTTTTTCTCTTCTTCTTCTTCTTCTTTTGCTTCTCCTTCTCCTACGTCTTCTTTGTTTACTAATTCTTCTTCTTCTTCTTTTCCTTAAATCTCTTTTCCTTTTTCTTCTTTTTCTTCTTCTTCTATTTTCATCTTCTTATTCTTATTCTTATTGTTCTTTTCCTTCTTTTTCTTCTTCTTCATCTTTTTCCTCTTCTTCTTCGTCCAATTCTTCTTCTCCATTCTTTTGTTCTTCTCTTCTTCTCCTTCTCCTTCTTCTTCTTCTTCTTCTTCTCTTCGTCTTCTTCTTCTACTTTTTCTTTGTCTTATTCTTCTTCTTATACTTCATAATTCTTAATCCTTATTCCCTAATCCCTAATCTATAGTGCCTAATCCACCTCTCTTAATTATCTATTCCCTAATCTCTAAACCCTAATCCATAATCCATTCTTATTCCATAATTCTTAATCCTTAATCCCTAATCTCTAATCCTTAATCTCTAATCTTTAAACCCTAATCTTAATACTTAATCCGTAATCCCTAATCCTTAATCTCTAATCCTTAATTCCTTAATCATTAATTTAGAATCTCTGATACTTAATATTCTTTATAATTGCTTAATCTCTTGTCCCTAATCACTAATTCCTCTTCCTGAATCCCATAATCCATAATCAATAATCTCTAATCCTTAATCCTTAATGTCAATTAATTAATTTGTAATCCTTAATCACTAATCTCTAATTCCTCTTCTTCCCTTTCTTCTTTTCATCATCTTCTTCTTCTTCTTCTTCTTCTTCTACTTCTTCTTCTT
>JAIUJO010000084.1:566896-592728 GCA_023846275.1 Vanilla planifolia | reverse complement strand
TTCTTTCTTCATCTTCTTCTCCTTCTTCTTCTCCCTTCTTCTTCCCCTTCTTCTTCTCCTTCTTCTTCCCTTCTTCTCTCCTTCTCCTTCTTTCTTCTTCTTCTTCTCTCTTCTCCTTCTCTTCTTCTTCTTCTTCTTCTTCTTCTTCTTCTTTCTTCTTCTTCTTCTTCTTCTTCTTCTTCTTCTTCTTCTTCTTCTTCATCTGCTTCTTCTTCTGCTTCTTCTTCTGCTTCTTCTTCTGCTTCTTCTTCTTCTTCTTCTTCTTCTTCTTCTCCTTCTTCTCCTTCTTCTTCTCCTTCTTCTTCTCCTTCTTCTTCTCTCGCTTCTCCTTCTTCTTCTTCTCCTTCTTCTTCTTCTCCTTCTTCTTCTTCTTCTTCTTCTCCTTCTTCTCCTTCTTCTTCTTCTCCTTCTTCTTCTTCTCCTTCTTCTTCTTCTTCTCCTTCTTCTCCTTCTTCTTCTTCTTCTTCTTCTTCTTCTTCTACTTCTTCTTCTTCTTCTTCTTCTTCTTCTTCTTTTTCACTTCTTCTACTTCCTCTTCTACTTCTTCTTCCACATCTTTCTCATGTTTCTCTTCTTCCTTACACGTGTTATTTATGCGTGATTTTGTACTATAAATGCTGGGGAAGAATATGAGTTGTGGCTCTTTTTTATTAATTTTAAATTTAACAGTTCCTGTATTTGACTGTTAAATTCTTATTTGTCTACTTGATATGTCATGGGTTCGATTATCCCATGAGTGCTGAAGATATTTTCCTTGGCATGATATGGGATATTCTGTATTATCCCATAGTATCCCAATGGTATTAAAATGATTAGTTCTAATGTTGCCTCTATAGTTCGATAACGCTTAAGTCTAAGCATTTTTCCCATGCAGATTGTATATCCTGATGAGAATATTTTCCTTTTTTGGAAGTTTTAGAGATGGTAATAAAGGAATAACCTTTATTTGTGTCAATATTTTGTTTATTGTAATCATATTGATTTTTAGTTTGCCAAAAACTTTTAATTGTTTATCTGAAGGTTGTTTAGATTTAGACTCTGTGGAGTCAGATTTAGACTCTGTGGAGTCATAATAAGATGTAATTTCATAGACAGAATTGTGATCAGAAATTTCATCAATTGTTCCAATGTTGATGGAGTATTCCTCTACATTAGGAATAATAGCTCTTTTGATGTTAACTGGGCAATCATTTGCATAATGACCCTCTTTATTATATTTAAAACATCTACAATGTTTTTTACCTTTTTTTATTATATTTTTTGATAAACTTCTTTTTCCTAAACCTTTGTTCTTTTCTAAATTTGGGTTTCCATTTTCTTTTAGAAATTTTATATCTTGGACTTCTTTTCTTTTTATATGGTTTAAAAGCATATGTCCTCCAGTCATAAACGGGTGGACAACCATAAATATAATTTAAGTCTTTTGAGAATTTTGAGCAACAGTTGTAGCCCATTCTAGAAGATTTTAAGTTTCTACTCATTTCTTTTTGAGCAGAAGTATTTTCTAGATCTTTTCCATAGATTCTACACATGCTCTTCTTAGCATTCCTATGTTATGTTGTCTAAGAGTTCCTCTAGATGTAAGTAACTCTTGGTATTTTGTAGAAATTATATTGTTCCAAGGAAATGGTATTTTTGAAAAAAACCTTTGTATCCAAAACTCTTGTTGAGGAGTTTCATTTAGATGATAAATATATCCTATGTATGTAGAAACAAATTCATCTAACATACATATGTCACATAATTTCATTTTATGAAGTTTTTCTTCATAGTTTAGGTTTTCACTCCATTCTGATCTAGTAAAATCAGCAACTAGTAGTGAAACCAGCATTTCAATTGCAGTTTGTTTATATGCTTGTTGTAGGATTTTTTGACATTCGTTTTTATTGTTTCTTTCAAAATTTGTCAACCAAGATAGGGCATTTCCTTCCCAGTATGATGTAGCAAATTGTATGTATTCTGAAACATTCATAGTAGGAGAGAGCATAAATATAGTTCCTTTTTTTTTTTGAGTCCATTCTATGCATTAGTCTTTGACTCTTTTATATGATATAGCATCTATGATTAAAGTGAGTCCCCAAGTAGAGGAGTCTCTCTTTTCTTCTAAGTGACGATTTTTATTTTTATGGTATGTACGCCAATCTGAGCGTTTACCATAATTTAACATGGATGAATATGAAGGAGTAGTATGAACTTGTTCCATATAATCTGCTTGAGATTCTTGCATGATAACTTCAGGTGAAGGTGTTTGTAGACTATAACCATGAGGACCAGAGAGATAGAGAGTACTTCTACTACTTTCTCCTCTTTCCATCCTAATGTTATAATCATTTTCTAATTGGTTTCTATAAAAATCTATAACTTTATGATTTTGTTCATAAAAGTTATAAATTTTTTTACTAGTAATTTCTCCAGTGAGTTCTTTTTGTTGATGTTCTAGGAACTCCAACTAGAAGGATTTATCTAATTTTTGTAAATCCATAATAAAGTCTGTGGATTTTAATTTAACCATTATTTTTTGGTTAGTTTTGTCCCAACATAATAGAACTTAGACGTATTATTATGTTTGTGTTCTAGATTCTGAATTTTATCTTTGATCTCTTTTAATAGATCAATGATGAAATTTAGTATTCCTACTATGGTAGGGTCATTTCCAATTGTGGTTGGTATGTGGATTATATGTTCATAATCCTGGATGTTTTCCGTAATCTGACACTTGTAAGTGTTATCGAGAATCAGTATGTTTTTCATTTTGAGTAAATGTTTATGTTTTCTTATTACTAGATAAGTTTGTAAGATGAGTTTTGATTTTTTAAGAGGCTTGTTCTTCTTTTGTATTATATTTCTGTTTTGACCCACTATTTTACGGCTACATCTACCCTTCCAAAACTGCAAGGTTTCCGTGGCTTTCTGAGGGAAGTGAGGGATTCTTACAAAGACCACCATCCCTAGTAGACTGCTACATAAAATAGGAGCACAGCTATGGTTCGTTTCTTACTCCATAGCATTAAGAAAGATAATACAAAGAAGAAGAAGAATATTAAAACAAACTAACTCATTGTACAAACAAATCTTTTAATAAGAAAACATAAACAAAAGCTTACTCAAATATAATATAAGAAGCAAACATAAAGTTTATTTCTTAAAAAAACTTATAGTACAACGTGAGCATAAGGCTCTGATACCAGTTTGGCAGCATGCACACTTTCACACAAATAATTTACAATATGCACTTACTGATTTTACAAGAGTGGAGGTAGGAAAAGAGAGAATAGAGTGGAAACTAAAAGCAGAAAGTAGGAAATAGAAAGCTGGATTTCTTTTGTTGCCTTTGCTCTGGAGACTGTCTAAATTTATAGACCAGGCTTGCTTTAGTTGGAAGCAAAAGAAAGGACCATTTCCTGTAGATATTGCTTCTGTTAATTGCTCAGCACTATTGCACTTACAGTTCATCGTACACTTCTTCACTGTTCATCGTACACTGCTCACTGTAGATCATACACCGTTTACTGTAGATCGTATACTATTCACTGTAGATCGTACTTCTTTTGTCG
This sequence comes from Vanilla planifolia, assembly GCA_023846275.1. NCBI lineage: Eukaryota > Viridiplantae > Streptophyta > Magnoliopsida > Asparagales > Orchidaceae > Vanilla > Vanilla planifolia. The sequence continues at coordinate 589,174 of JAIUJO010000084.1, read as the reverse complement.
GCCTTTGCTGTAGCTGGGAATCTTTTTTGAATGCTTCTGAAGGTGTTGAAAGTGTTTGTAAAGTGATTTTTTATGGTCCCACCATGCTTCAATCTGTGAGGGCCAAAGCTTCCATAGTTTCTTCATCCAATTCATTGTTTTCAGAATTGAATTCCGTGCGAGTAACAAAGAACTCTTCTTTAGCTACTTGTCCTATTTTTCCCAATTTAATCTTTCTTAGAAACATTTGTATTTTCTTTCCTTTCTGAGCAAAGTCTTCAGCCTCGTTGGCTAAAGTGTCCAGAAAAAAGACTGTTTTCCCAATATGAATTTGTTTGGCTAGATATTTAGAATTGAAATCTAGCTTCTGAAAAAAGTCTGTAGCAGCATACCATCGAGCTTCTTCTTCATTGAATAAGCTTGGTTTGAATTCTTCAAGTATTGGTGGAGTATCTGAATGTTTTACAAGCATCCATAACTGAGTTGAAGAGTATAAATTGATATACTCTCGTTCTTACCAGATTGTCCATATGCGGAAAACAAAAATTGTTGAGAATTTAGTGGAGTAAAGATTCAGGCTATTCTTGCAAATGTCTGGAATAAAGCCTGTATAATCTTCGGACCGTCTGGTATTAATATAGACTTCATATACTAGTCCTTTTCTGAAATGGACTTTGTATTTGGGAATCTTATTGAAGCAAGCTATTATTCTAGGCCTTTCAGCAGTAGAATAATAAAAAACTTCTTGATTGAGGAACAATTGCTTTATGTTTGTTTCCTCAAGTTGCTTAAAGAATAAAAACAACTTTTCTTCGTCCAAAATATTTTGTTGATATAGCTGAAGCATTTCCTGAACAGTAACTTCAGCCTCTAATTTCCTTATTTCTTCAGACTTTATATTAAACAGATGTAATAAGGATAAGAAATCCTTAATACAGAAATGAATCAGATTAGAAGTATGGCTATTAGCAAATAGTTCTGAGAGTGATTCAATTGACGAAAGTTGTTCAAATTTTTGCAAAGAGGAAGACTGAGGTGTTGTAGATCTGGACAATAATAATTCCAGGATCTTCTTGTAGTTTTCTTCTTGATTGGTCTATTGGACCATTGTTTGCTTCAAGCTTAAGTAACCTTTCTCAATTTGTGTTAGCCAATAATTTGCTGATCGCCAATCAATGGCTTGTAAAGCATGGAAGCATCCATTAATTTTCTCAAAGAAAGCTGGATCTGATTCTTTGAGAGCTTTGTTATACCATTCTTTTGCCACTATAGAGGCAAACATCTTTCCCTTTTCGAGGGTGCCATAAGAACTGATTTTTTGTTTAATCAAAACTTTAGCTGGTTGAGCTTGATCTTTCCCTTGTTGGGTTTGGGCTTTTAAATCAACCTTTTGGGTTTTTGATGCCTGTTGGGCATAAGAAGTTTCTGCATTTTGGTTTTGGGTAGATGTCTCTACTTTAGCCTTTTGGGCCTTTGCTTTCTTAGGGAGAATTTCAGTAAATTCTCCTGCTCTTTTCATTTCTTCTCCAAAGTCTTTGAGAAATTTAAGATCTTCTTCGTTCATGGTCTGCTAAGAAAATCAGCAACAATGTTAGTAAAACCAGGAATATATTTAACATTGTAAGTAAATATTTCAAGGTATAAAGCAAGACGTATGCGTCGAAGATTTTCTTCTTGATTATCTATAATCTTTTTTTGTAAAAATTGGGCAACAGATTTGTTGTCAATTTCTATGGTAAATACTCTATGGAGTAGATATATTTTGAGACTTTTGATGGCTAATTTTATAGCCAATAATTCTTTATCAAAAGTAGCATATTTACTTTGGGGTTTTGTAAATTTTCCCGAAGTATATGCTACAATCTCATTTGTATTTGTTACTAAGACTTCAGACCAGAATAAATCTGAGACATCTGTTTGTAATATAATTTGTTCATCTTCTATTGGAACATGAAGAATTTGCTTTTTTGTAACAAATTCTTTAATTCGTTTAATTTCTTTTTGTTCTTCTAAACTCAAAGAAATAGGGATTCTTCTTCTTCTTCTTCTTTTTCTTCTTCTTTTCCTCTTCTCCTTCTTTCTCTTTTTCGACTTCTTCTACTACTTTTTATTCTTCTTCTTCTTCTTCTTTATCTTCTTCCTCTTCTTCTTCTACATCTTCCTCTTCTTTTTCTTCTTCTTCTCCCTCTTTTCTTCTTCTTGTTCTTCTTATTCCTCTTATTCTTTTACTACTACTTCTTCTACTTCTTCTTATTCATCCTGAACTTCTTCTTCTTTCTCCTCTTCTACTTAATCCCTAAACCCTAATCGCTAATCCCAAATCAGTTCCTTCTTTCTCTTTTTCTTCTTCATCTCCCTCCTATTCTTCTTCTTCTTCCTCCTCTTATGCTTCTTTTTCTTCCACTTCTTCTTCATCTTCCTCTACTTCTTCTTGTTCTTGTTCTTCTTCTTCTTCCTCTTCTTCTTCTTCTTCTTCTTCCTATTTATCTTCTTTTTCTTCTTCTTCGTCTTCTTCTTCTACTTTTTTTCTTCTTTTTCTTCTTCTTCTTCTTCATCAATTTCTTCTTCTTCCTCTTCACCATATTCTTCTACTTCTTTTTCACTTTCTTCTTCATTTCTTGTTCTTCTTCTTCTTCTTCTTCTTCTTCTACTACTACTAGTTCTACTTCTTCTTCTTTTTTCTTCTTCCTTTATTTATTCTTCTTCTACTTCTCCTCATTCTCCTTGTCCTTCTACATTTTCTTCTTCTAGTTCTTCATCTTCTTCTCTGTCTTCATCCTCTTCGTCTTAGACCACTTCTATTCTTCTTTTTGTTCTTCTTCTTCTTTTTCTCCTTCTTCTTCTTCTCCTTCTTCTTCCTCTTCTTCTTCTTCTTCTTCTTCTTCTTCTTCTAAATATTCGAATTCTTTTTCCTCTTCTTCTTCTTCTTCTTCGTCTTCTCCTTCATCTTCTTCTTCTTCTTCTACTTCTTCTTCTTCTTCTCCTTCTCCTTCATCCTCTTCTCCTTTTTCTTCTTCTTCTTCTTCTTATTATTATTATTATTATTATTCTTCTTGTTCCACTTCTTCTTCTTCTTCTTCTTCTTCTTCTTCCTCTTCTTCTTCCTCCTGCTCTTCTTCGTCTTCTACTTCTTATTCTTTCGCTTCTTCTTCTTCAACTTCCACTTCTTCTTCTTCTTCTTCTTCTTCTTTCTTCTTTTTCTTCTTCTTCTTCTCCATCTCCTACTTCTTCTCCTTCTCCTTCTCCTTCTCCTCCTTCTTTTTTGTTGTTCTTCTTCTTCTTTTTCGTCTTCATCTTCTTTTTCTACTTCTTCATCTTCATCTTCTTCTTCTTCTTCTTCTTCTTCTTCTTTTTCATCTTCTTCTTCTTCTTGTTCATCTTCTTCTTCTTCTTGGTCTCCTTTGTAATCCTTAATTCTTGTTCCCTAATCCCTAATCAATAATTCCTTATCCATCCCTCCCAAATCCTTAATCCCCCATTAATCTATAATTCCTAATCCTTAATCCTTAATCTCTAATCCCTAAACCCTAATTCCGAATACTCATTCAATAATCTTTAACCCAAAAATCTATAATCAATAATCGCTAATCCTAATCCCAAATCCATAATCTCTAGTATTTACTCATTAATCTTTAGTCCCTAATTCTAAATCGTAATTATAATCACTTAATCACTCGTCCCTAATCCCTAACTTTTAATTCTTAATCCTGAATCTTGAATCCCTAATTACTAATCTTTAATCCTTAATCCCTTTTACCTAATTTGTAATCATAAATCCTTAATACTTAACCTATAATCTTTAGTAATTAATCACTTAATCCCTAATCTATAACCCTTAATCCCTAATCCCTATTGCTTTTTCCTTAATCACTACTCTTTAATGCCTTACCCTTCATCTCTATATCCTTATCCTTAATTGCTAATCCATATTCTTTAATCCCTAATCCTTAATCTTTAATCCCTAATCCTCAATCCCTAATACCTAATCCCTAATCCCTAACCCATAATCCCTAATCTCTAATCCATCATTTCTTCCCCTTCATCTTCTTCTTCTTCCTCTTCTTCTTCCACTTCTTTTTCTTCTTCTTCTTTCCCATCATCCTTTTCTTTTTCTTCTTCTTCTCCCTCAAATTCCTCTTCTTCTTCATGTTCTTCTTCATCTTCCTCCACTTCTTCTACTTCATCTTTATCTTCCTCTTCTTCTTCTTCTTCTTCTTCTTATTCCTCTTCTAATTCTTCTTCTTATTCTTCTTCTTCTTCTTCTTCTTCTTCTTCTTCTTCTGCTTCTTCTCTACTATTTGTTCTTCTTCCTCCTCTTCTTCTTTTACTTACTATTATTATTATTATTATTATTATTATTATTATTATTATTAGTATTATTCTCCTTAATCCCTAACCCCTAATCGCTTATCCCAAATGCAACTTTTCTTCCTCTTTCTCTTCTTCTTCTTCTTCCTTTTGTTCTTGCTCTTCTTCTTCCTCATCTTCTTCTTCCTCTTCTTTGTCATCTTCCTCTTCCTCTTTTTGTTCTTCTTCTTCTTCCTCCTCTTCTTCTCTTCTTCTTCTTCTTTTCCTTCTTCTTCTTCTTCTTCTTCTTTTCTTCTTCTTCTTCTTCTTCTTCATTTTATTCTTCTTTTTCTTATTCATCTCCTTCTACTTCTTCCTCATCCTTTTCTTCTACTTCTTTTTCTCCTCCTCATCTTTTCTTATTCTTCTTCTTCCCTTTTTTTTTCTTCTTCTTCTTCTTTTTCTTCTTCTTCTACTATTTCTTCTTTTTCTTCTTCTTCCTCTTTTTTTTCCTCATCTCGTTCTTCCTCTTCTTGTACTTCTTTTACTACTACTTCTTCTTTTTCTTCTTCTACTTCTACTACTGCTACTTCTTATTTGTCTTCATCTTCTCCTTCTTCTTTTTCTCCTTCTTTTCCTTTTTCTTCTTCTTCTTTCAATTCTTCTTCTACTTCTGCTACTTATTCAACTTTTTTTTCTTCTTCTCCCTAATCTCTAACCAGTAATCACGAATCCCTAGTCCATCTCTTATTCCTTTTTATCTTCTTCTTCTTCCTCCTCTTGTTTTTGTTCTTCTTCTTCTACCACATCTTCCTCTTCTTCATTTTGTTTTTCTTATTTCTTCTTCTTCTTTCCCTTCTTCCTCCACATCTTCTTCCTCTTCTTCTTCTTCTTCTTCTTTTCTTCATCTTCTTCTTTTTACTCTTTAATTTCTTCTTCTTCTTCTTCTTCTTCTTCTTCTCCTTCTCCTTCTACTTCTCTTTCTCCATCTCCGTATCCTTCCTCTTCTCATTCTTGTTCTCCTTCTCTTCCTTCTCCATGTCCTCCTTCTCACTCTTATTCTTCTTCTTCCATTTCTTCTTCTTCTTCATCATCTTCTTCACCTTGTTCTTCCTATTCTTCTTTACCTCTTCACTTCTTTTTGTTCTTCTTCTTCTACTTCTTCTACTTTTTCGACTTCTTTTTCCCCTACTTCTTCTTCTTCTGCCTTCACCTTCATCTCTTTTGTCTACTTCTTTATCTGCTTCTTAATCTTCTCCTTCATCCTTTTTTCTTTTTTCTTCTTTTACATCTTTTTCTTCTTCTTCTATTTGTTCTTCTTATTCTTGTTCTTCTTGTTCCTTTTCTTCTTCTTCTTTTTCTTCTTTTTCCTTTTCTTCTTCTTTTTATTCTTCTTCTCCTTCCTTTTATTCTTCTTCTTCTTCTCCTTCTCCATCTTCTTCTTCTTCTTCTTCATTTTCTTCTTCGTCTTCTTCTTCTACTATTTCTTCGTCTTCTTCTTCTTCTTCTTCTTCATCTTCTTCTTCTTCTCGTTGTACTTCGTAATTCTTAATCCTTATTCCTTAATTCCTAATCTATAATGGCTAATCCACCTCTCTGTAATATCTATTTCCTAATCTCTAAACCCTAATCAATAATCTATCCTTAATCCATAGTTCTTAATCCTTTATCCTTAATCTCTAATCCTTAAAATTTAATCCCTAATACTTAATCCCTAATCACTAATCCCTAATCTATCTCTTACTCCTATTTGTCTTCTTCTTCTTCCTCCTCTCGTTTTTCTTCTTCTTCTTCTTCCTCTTCTTCTTCCTCATCTTCCTCTTCTTCTTTTTGTTTTTCTTATTTCTTCTTCTTCTTCTTCTTTTTCTACCTCCTCCTCTTCTTCTTTTTCGTCTTCTTCTTCTCCTTCCTCTTCTTCTTCATCCCTTTCTTCGACTTCTTTTTGTCCTTTTTCTAGTTTTCTTGTTCTTCTTCCTATTTTTCTTCTTCTTCTTCTTCTTCTTCTTCTTCTTTTTCTTCTTCCTCTATTTCTCCTTCCTCTTCTTCTTCTTCTTATTCTTCTTCTTCTTCTTCTTCATCACCTATTTCTTCATCTTCTTTTTCTTCTTCTTCTTCTTCTCCTTCTCTTCTTCTATCTCTTTCTCCTTCTCCTTCTCCTTCTCCTTCTCCTTCTCCTTCTCCTTCTACTTCTTTGTCTCCTTCTCCTTCTCCTCCTTCTCCACATCCTCCTTCTCACTCTCATTCTTCTTCTTCCTTTTCTTCTTCTTCTTCATCATCTTCTTCTCCTTCTTCTTTCTCTTCTTCTTCGACCTCTTCGCTTCTTCTTTTTATTCTTCTTATTCTTCATCTTCTTCTTCCTCTTCTTCTTTTACTTCTACTTTTTCCTATTCTTTTTCCTCTTCTTCTTCTTCTTCTTTTGCTTCTCCTTCTCCTATGTCTTCTTTGTTTACTAATTCTTCTTCTTCTTCTTTTCCTTAAATCTCTTTTCCTTTTTCTTCTTTTTCTTCTTCTTCTATTTCATCTTCTTATTCTTATTCTTCTTGTTCTTTTCCTTCTTTTTCTTCTTCTTCTTTTTTTTCCTCTTCTTCTTCGTCCAATTCTTCTTCTCCATTCTTTTGTTCTTCTCTTCTTCTCCTTCTCCTTCTTCTTCTTCTTCTTCTTCTTCTTCTTCGTCTTCTTCTTCTACTTTTTATTTGTCTTATTCTTCTTCTTGTACTTCATAATTCTTAATCCTTATTCCCTAATCCCTAATCTATAGTGCCTAATCCATCTCTCTTTAATATTTATTCCCTAATCTCTAAACCCTAATCCATAATCCATTCTTATTATATAATTCTTAATCCTTAATCCCTAATCTCTAATCCTTAATCTCTAATCTTTAAACCCTAATCTCTAATACTTAATCCCTAATCCTTAATCAATAATCGATAATCCATAATCCCTAATCCTTAATTCCTAATCCCTAATCCTTAATCCGTAATCTCTAATCCTTAATCCTTAATCATTAATTTAGAATCTCTGATACTTAAAATTCTTTATAATTGCTTAATCTCTTGTCCCTAATCCCTAATCACTAATTCCTCTTCCTGAATCCCAAATCCTTAATCAGTAATCTCTAATCCTTAATCCCTAATCTCAATTACCTAATTTGTAATCCTTAATCACTAATCTCTATTTCCTGTTCTTCCTCTACTTCTTTTTCATCATCATCATCTTCTTCTTCTTCTTCTTCTTCTACTTTTTCTTCTTTCTCTTCTTGTTCTTCTCATTCTTCTTCTTCTTTTTGCCTTCTTCTTTTCTTGTTCTTCTCTTCCTCTTGTTCTTCCTCTTCTTCTTCCACTCCTTCTTCTTCTTCTTCTCCTTCTCCTTCTTTTATTTCTTCTTCTTTTCCTTTGTCTTCTTCTTCTTCTCCTTCTCCTTCTTCTTCTCTTTCTCCTACTCCTTGTCTTTCTCCTTCTCCCTCTTTTTTTGCTTCTCCTTTTACTTCTCCATTATTGTTAATCCTTATTTACAATCATAATTCCTTAATCTCTAATCTTTACTCACTAATCTCTAACACCTAATCCTAATTCCCAAATCCTTAATCACTAATCTCTAATCCATAATCTTTAAACCCTAATCCCTAATCCTTTTTCCCTAATCCATAATCCCTAATCCTAAATCCTTAATCTTTAATAATTAATCCTTAATCCCTCATCCCTAATCATTAATTCCTTCATCCCTAATTCCTAATCTTTAGTCACTAATCTGTCATACTTAATCCCTCATCCCTATCACTTATTCCCAAATCCCTACTTCTTAATTTGTAATCCATAATCCTTATACCCTAATCCATAATTGCTAATCCATAATCTCTAACACCTAATCTCTAATGCCTACTACCTAATCCTTTCCTCCCTAATCCCTAGTTCCTAATACCTACTCTCGAATCACCAATCCCTCCCTCCCACATCCATAATATATATTCTGAAATCCCTAATCATTAATATCAAATCTCTAGTCCATAATTCTAATTATAATTGGTTATTCCCTAATAAATAATCATTAATCCCTAACCTCTTATCCTGAATCCTGAATCCTGAATCCCGAATAACTAATTTAAAATCATAAATCCCTAATCTATATTCCCAATTCCTAAATCTTTAATCTACAATGCTTAATAATTAATCATTAATCCCAAGTACTTAATCTAGAATCCTTAATCATCAATCACTTCATCCCTAATCCTTAATTCTTAATCCCTATTACTTATGCCTTAATCCTTATTCTGTAATTACTAATCCATAATCCTTAATCCATGATCTCTAAACCCTTATCCGTAATCCTTAATCCTAAATATATAATCCATAATCCCTCATTCCTTAACCCTAATCCTTAATCCATAACCCCTAATCCCTAATCCCTAATCCATCTCTTCTTCCTCTCTTTCTTCTTTTCTTTCTCTTCTTCTTCCTCTTCTTCTTCTCCTCTTCTTCTTCTTCTTCCTCATCTTCTTCTCCTTTTTCCACCTCTTCTTTATCATCTTCCTCGTCTTCTTCTCCATCTTTCCCTTCTTCTATTTCTTTTTGTTCTTCTTCTTCTTTTACTTCTTCTTCCTCTTCTTCTTCTTCTTCTTCTTACTTCTTCTTCTTCCTTTACTTCTTCTTCCTCTTCTTCTACTTCTTCTTCTTTTTTTGTCTTTTTCTTCTACTTCTTCTTCCTCCTCTTCGTCTTCTTCCTCTACTTCTTCTTTTTCTTCTTACTCTTTTCTTGTTCTTCTTCTTTCTCTTCTTCTTCTTCTTCTTCTTCTATTTCTTTCGCTTTTTCCTCTTCTTCTTCTTCTTTTTCTTCTTCTTCTTCTCTTTGTCCTTCTATTTCTCCTTGTCCTTCTTCTTCTCCATATCTTTCTTTTTTTCCTTTTTTTCTTCTCTTTCACCTTCTCCATCTCTTTCTACTTCTCCTTCTCTTCCTCATTCTCCATGTCCTCCTTCCTCTCCTTCTCCTTCTCCTTCTTCTTCTTCTTCTTCTTCTTCTTTCTCTTCTTCTTTCTTCTTTCTTCTTTCTTTGATCTTCTTCTTTCTTCATTCCACTTTCCTTCTTCCTTCTTCCTTCTTCTTTCTTCTTGTTTCTTTATTCTTTCTTCTTTCATTTTTATTCTTTCTCTTCCTCTTCTTCTTCTTCTTCTACTACTACTTTTTCCTCTTTTTCTTCCTCCTCTTCTTCTTCTTCCTTCTTCCTTCTTCAAGTTGTTCTTCCACCTCTTTTTCCTAATTCCTAATCTCAAATCCTTACTCCCTAACCGATAATCCTTAATCCTTAATCCCTTATCTCTAATTGCTAGGCCATAATCTCAAATCTCTAATCCCTAATTTCTAATGTATAATGCCTAATACTTAATCCCACTCTCCCTAATCTGTAATCCCTAATACCTAATCTCTAATTCCAAATCTCTCCCTCCCTAATCCATAATTTGTATTCCCTAATCCTTAACCCCTAATATAGCCCTCCATAATCCCTAATCTCTAATCACTAACAACTAATCCCTGAACTTAATCTCCAATTCCTAACACACAAATCCCTAACCCTTAATCCCTCCCTCCCTAATCTCTAGTTTGTATTCCGTGATACCTAATCCTTAATCTGTCATTCCTTAACCCTAAATCCCTAAACCCTGATCCCTCATCTGTCTCTTCTACTTCTACTTCTTCTTCTTCTTCGCCTTCTTATTTTTCTTCTTCCTTATCTTTGTCTTCTCCTTCTTCCCCTTCTTCCTCATCTTCCTCTTCTTCTTCTTTAACCTTTTCTTCTTCTTCTTCTTTCACTTCTGCTTTTTCTTGTCTTGTTCTTGTTCTTCTATGTCTCCTTTTCTTTCTCTTCTTCCTTTTCTTCTTATTCAACTTCTTCTTCTTCTCCTTCTTCTTCCTCTTCTTCTTCCTCTTCTTCTTCCTCTACTTGTTCTTCTTTAACATCTTCTTCTTCATCTTCTTCTTCTTCTTCTTCTTCCTCTTGCTCTTCGTCTTCTTCTTCAACATCCCCTTCTATTTCTTCTTCTTCTTATTCTTTTTCTTCTTCTCCTTCTCTTTCTTCTCTTTCTTCTTTTTCTCCTTCTTGTTCTTCTTTTTATTATTCTTCTTCTTTTTCTTCTTCTTCTTCCTCTTCTTCTTCCTCCTCTTCTTCATGTTTTTCTTTCTCTCTTCTTGCTATTAGTCTTTTTCTTCTTCAACTTCCTCTTCTTCTCCTTCTTATTCTTCTTCTTCTTCTTCTTCCACTTCTTGTTTTTCTTCTTCTTCTTCCTCTTCTTCTTCTTCTACATCTCTTCTTGTTCCTCTTCTTCTATTTTCCTCTTCTTCTTCTTCTTCCTCTTCTTCTTTATGTTCTTCTTCTTCTTCTTCTTTTTCTTTTACTTCGTCTTCCTCTTCTTCTTCCTCTACTATTTCTTCTTTTTGTTCTTCTTCTTCGCTTTCTTTTTCTTCTTCTTCTTCTCCTCCTTCTTCTTCTTCTTCTTTCTCTTCTACTTCTTCTTCTTCCTCCTCTTCCTCTTCACCTTCTTCTTCTTCTTCTTCTTCTTCTCCTTCTTCTTCTTCTTCTTCTTCTTCTTCATTTATTTCTTCTTCTTCTTCTTCTTTTTCTCCTTCATCTTTTTCTTCCTCTCTTCTTGTTCTTCTTCTTTTTCTTCTTCATCCTTCTCTTCTTCTTCTTCTTTTCCTCTTCATCTTTCTATTCTTCTTCTTCTTCTTCTTCAACTTCTTCACCTTTTCCTTCTTTGTATTCTTCTTTTTCTTCATGCTCTTCTCATCCTAATACCTCTTCTTCTTCCCCTTCTTTTTCCTCTTCTTCTTATTCCTCCTCCACTTCTTCTTTTTCTTTTTCTTCTTCTTCTTCTTATTTTTCTTCCTCTTCTTCCTCGTCTTCTTCATCTACTTCTTTTTCTTCTACTTCTTTCTCTTATTCTTTTTCTTCTTCTTCATCATCATCATCCTCTTCTTCTTCTTCTCCTTACTCTTCTTCTTCTCCTTCTTCTTTGTAATCCTTAATGCTTATTCCCTTATCCCTACTCTTTAATCTGACCCTCCCTAGACTCTTATCTCTAAATTTGTAATCCCTAATCACTAATCCCTTATCTCTATTCCTCATCCCTAATCCCTAATCCATCCTTAATCCAAAATCCCTAATCCTTGTTCCTAAATCTCTAATCTCTAATCTCTTAATTCTAATCTCAAATCCCTAAACCATAACACCTAATGCTTAATCCCTAATCTGTAATCCATAATTCTAAATCCTTAATTTCTAATCCCTAATCCTTAATCCTTAAACTTAAATTCGTATTACTTTATCCCTAATCTCTGATCTATATTCTTGAATCCTAAGTCCCTAACAACAAATCTCTTATCCTTTATCCCTAATCGGTATTTCCTAATCTATAATTCAAACTCCTAAATCTCTAACCTCTAATCCTTAGTATATAATCTCTTAACTCTTAATCCTTAATCCTAATCCTTAATCATTAATCCCTTCATCCCTAATCCTTAGTCGTTTATCCTTAACTTTAATTATTTATAACTTAATCCTTACTCGTTAATCCTAATCCTTGATAATTAATTCTAATCCCTAATCCCTAATTGATAATTCCTAACCCGTAATTTTTAATCTAGAATCTGTAATATCTAATCCTTAATCCCTAACACCTAATCCCATATCCCTCCCTCCTTAATACCTAATCACTAATCCCTAATCCCTAACTCCTAATCCTTAATCTATAATTCATCTAATTTTTCTCTTCTTTTTCTCCTCCTTCTTCTTCTTCTTCTTCTTTCTTTTCTTCTTCTTCTTCTTCTTCCACATCTCTCTCATGTTTCTCTTCTTCTTCTTCTACTTCCTCTTCTACTTCTTCTTCTTTTTCATCATCATCATCATCTTCCTCTTCTTCTTCTTCTTCTTCTTCTTCTACTTCTTGCAGACCCCCTTCTCCTCCTTCTTCTTCTTTTTCTCCATTTTCTTCTTTTCTTGTAATTCTTCTATCTCTTCTACTTCTTCCTCATCTTCTTCATCTTACTCTTCTTCTTCTTCCTCTTCTTCTTCGTCTTGCTTTTAATCTTTGTCTTATTTTTCTTCTTCTTCTTCTTCTTCTTCTATTTCTTCTTCTTCTTCTTCTTTTTCTTCTTTTTCCTCTTCTTCTTCTTCTTCTGCTCCTTCTTCTTCTCCTTCTCCATCTCCTTGTCTTTCTCATTCTCCTTCTCTTTCTACTTCCCTTTATCCTTCTCCTTCTCCTTCTCCTTCTCCTTCTCCATCTCCTTCTCCTTCTCCATCTCCTCCTCTACGTCCTCCTCCATCTCCTTCTCCTTCTTCATCCTCTGCTTTCTCTTCTTCTTTTTTCTTCTTTCTACTTTCTTCTTCCTTTTTTCTTTTTCCTTCTTGCTTCTTCCTTCCACCTTCCTTCTTTCTTCTTCCTTCTACTTTCTTCCTTCTTCTTTCTACTTTATTCTTTTTATTTTCTTCTTTATTCTTCTTCTTCTTCATATACTACTTTTTCCTCTTCTTCTTCCCCTTCTTTTCTATCTTCCTCCTTCTACTTCCTATTCCTCAACTTCTTCACTAATTTCAAATCCCTACTTCCTAACCCATAATGCTTAATCTGTAAACCCTAATCCCTAATTACTAATCTAAAATCTCTACTCTATAGCCCCAAATCCCTAAACTATAATGCCTAATACTTTATCAATCCCTCCCGAATCCGTAATCAAAATCCCTAATATCTAAACTCTAATCCCCAATCCCTCCCTCCCTATCCCATAATCTGTACTCCCTAATCGCCCATCTCTAATCCCTCACTCCTTAATCCCTAATCCCTAACCCATACTCGATAATCCCTAAGCTGTAATCCATAATTATTAACTCCCAAATCCCTAATCCTTAATCCCTCCCTCCCTAATCTTTAATCCGTATTCCTCGAAACCTAATCTCTAATCCTTCATTCCTTAATCCCTAATCCCTAACCACTAATCAGTAATCCATCTCTTATTCCTCTTCTTCTTCTTCTTCTTCTTCTTCTTTTCTTCCTCTTCTTCTTCTTGTTCTTATTCCTTATCTTCATCTTCTTCTTCTTCCTCTTCTTCCTCATCTTCCTCTTCTTCTTCTTCTTCTTCTTAATCGTCTTCTTCTTCTTCTTCTTCCACTTCTACTTTTTCTTCTTCTTCTTCTTCCACTTCTTCTTTTTCTTCTTCTTCTTCTTCCACTTCTTCTTCTTCTTCTTCTTCTTCTTCTTTTCTTCCTCTTGTTGTATTGTGTCTTTGCTTCATCCTCTTCTTCTTGTTCCACTTCTTTTTCTTCTTCTTCTTCTTCTTCTTCTTCTTCTTCTTCTTCTTCCTCTTCTTCTACCTCTACTTGTTCTTCTTCATCTTTTTCTCTCCTTCCCCTTCTTCTTCCTCTTTTATTTCTTCCTCCACCTTTTCCTTCTTCATCTTCTTCAATTTCTTCTTCTTCTTCCTCTTCAACTTTTTCTTCTTCTTCTTCATTTTTTTCTTCCTCTCTTCCTCATCTTCTTCTTTCTCTTCTTCTTCTTCTTCTTCTTCTTTTTCTTCTTTTTCCTCATCATCTTCCACTTCTTCTTCATCTTCTTCTTCTTCTTCTCCTCTTAATCTTGTCCTTCTCATTCTTCTTCTTCTTCTTCTTCTTCCTCCTCTTCTTCTTCTTCTTCTTCTTCTTCTTCCTCCTCTTCTTCTTTTTCTTCTTCTTCTTCTTACTCTTCTCCTTCTTATTCTTCATCTTGTTCTTCTTCTTCTTTCTCTTGTTCCTCTTCTTCTTCTTCTTTTACTTCTTCTCCCTCATCATTTTCTTCTTTTTCTTCTTTTTCTTCTTCTTATTCTTCTTCTTCCTTATTTTCTTCTTCTACTTCTTCCTCTTCTTCTTTGTGTTCTTCTTCTTCTTCTTCTTCTTCTTCTTTTCTTCTTCTTCTTCTGCTTGTTCTTCTTCTTCCTTCTCTTCTTCTTCTCCTTTTTCTTCATAATTCTTAATCCCTATTCCCTAATCCCTACTCCTTAATCCTTATCTCCTTCATCTCTTATCCTTAAGATTGTAGTCCCTAATCCACGCCTTTCTAATCACTAATCTCTAATCTCCATTCCCTAATCACTAAACCTTAATCCTCAAATCCTAATCCATCTTTAATCCATAATGCCTAATTCTTAATCGTTAATCTCTAAACCCTAAACCCTAATCTCTAATACCTAATCCCCAATCCATAATCTCTAATCTATAATTCATAATCTCAAAGCCCTAATTTCTAATCCCTAATCCTAAAACTCTAATTACTAATAACTGATCCTTAACCTCTAATCCCTTATCTAAATTTAGTACTCCTTAATCCATAATCTCTAATCCCTTATCGCTATTCCTTAATTCCTAATTCCTAATCCTTAATACCATATTGCTAATCCCTAATCTTAATCCTAATCACATAATCCCTAATCTCTAATCTTGATTCCAAAATCAATAACCACAAATCTCTAATCCTTAATCCCTATCATATTCCTTAATCCATAATCCCAAATTCTAAAACCTAATTACCAATCCTTAATAACTAATCCCTCAATCCTTAATCCTTAATCCCTAATCCCTAATCATTGATATGTTTATCCATATAACCTTAATTCGTAATCCTTAGCCTTTAATCCCTTATCCCTATTACTTATTTCTTAATCCTTACTCCTTAATCCCTAATCCTTAATCCTAAAACCTTAATCCTTAATCCTTAATTAATAATCTTTAATACCTAATTTTTAATCCCTAATCCATAATCCCTAACACCTAATCCTATATCCCTCCATTCTTAATCCTTAATCATTAATTCTTAGCCTCTAATCCTTAATCCCTAATACTTTTATTCTTCTTTTTCTTCTAATTCTTCGTTCTTCCACTTCTTCCTCTTTTTCTTCCTTAATCCCTAATCCCTATTACCTAATCCATAATCCTTAATCACTAAACCCAAATCCCTAGTTACTAATCCATAATCTCTATTTTTAATCCCCAATTCGTAATCTATAATGGCTAATATAAAATCCGCACATCCTTAATCCACAATATCTAATCCTTAATACCTTATCTTTAATCCCCAATCCCTCCTTCCTTAATCCATAATCCATATTCCTTGATCCCTAATCCTACTTCCACAATCTCTCCCTCTTTAATCCCTAATTCATAATCCCTAATTCCTAATCACTAATCCCTAAATCTTAATCCCTAATTATTAACTCACAAATCCTTAATTCTTAATCACTAATCACTCCATCATTAATCTTCAATCCATATTTTTTGATACCTAATCTCTAATCCATTATTCCATAATCCCTAATCTCTAATCCCTAATTCATAATCCCTAACAATTGATCCGTAATCAATTTTTTTTTCAACTTTTTCCTCCACTTCTTCTTCCACTTCTTCTTCTTCTTCTTCTTCTTCCATATCTTCGTCTACTTCTTCTTCCTCTTCTTCCTCTTCTTCTTCCTCTTCCTCTTCTTCTTCTTCTTCTTCTTCTCTTCTTCTTCTTCTTCTTCTTTTTCTTCTACACCTTCCTTTTTTTCTTCTTCTTCTTCCTCTTCTTCTTTTTCCACTTCAACTTCCTCTTCTTCTCCCTCTTCTTCAACTTTTCACCTTCTCCTTCTTCTTCTTCTTCTTACTATTATCCTTCTCATTCTTCTTCTTCATCATCTTCTTCTTCTTCCTCTTCTTCTTTTTCTTCTTCTTCTTCCTCCTGCTCTTCTTCTTCTTTTTCTTCTTCTTATTCCTCATTTTCTTCTTCTTCTTCTTCTTCTTCCGCTTCTTCTTCTAGTTCTTCTTCTTCTTTTTTTCTTCATCATCATCGTCATCGTCTTCTTCTTCTTCTTCTTCTTCACCTCCTTGTTCTTCATCTTCTCCCTCCTCCTCTTCCTCTTCTTCTCCTTCTTCTTTGTAATCCTTAATCCTTATTCCTTATCCCAACTCTTTAATCCCACCCACCCTAGTCCCTTATCCCTAAATTTGTAATCCCTAATCACTAATCTCTTATCCTTATTCCTTAATTTCTAATCTATAATCCTTAATCCATCTTTGATCCAACATGCCTAATCCTTAATCCTTAATCTCTAATCCCTAATCTGTAATCCCTAAACTATAATTCATAATACCTAATCCCTAATCCTTAATTCCTAATTAATGATCCTTAATCTTGAAATCTTAATTTCTAATCCTTAATCTATAATCTTTAATCTTTAATCCTTAAACACTAATCCTTAATACCAGATCCCTAATCTCTAATACATAATCTTGAATCCCAAATCCATAATCTCTAATCTCTAATCCTTTAACTTAATCTTTATTCTCTAATTTATAATACCAAATCCTAAACCCTTAATCTCCAATCTTTCACAAGTAATCCCTTAATCCTTAATCCCTAATAATTAATCCTCTCATCTTTAATCCTTAACCCTAATCCCTAATCCTTAATCATTTATCCCTACTACTTATTCCTTAACATTTACTCCCTAATTGCTAATCCTTAATCATTAAACCATAATTCCTAATCCCTAATTGATAATCCTTAATCCTTAAATTTTTAATCTCTAATATGTAATTCTTAATCCTTAATCCTTAACTACTAATCCTATCTCCCTCCCTCCTTAGTCCCTAATCCATAAACCCTAACCCCTAATCCTTAATCCTTAATCCATATCTTCTTCCTCTTCTTTCTCTCCTTCTTCTTCTTCTTCTTCCACATCTTCTTCTTCTCCTTCCTCTTCTTCTTCTTCTTCCTCATCTTCCTCATCTTACTCTTCTTATTCTTCTTCTTCTTCTTCTTCTTTTACTTCTTTTTCCCCTTCTTTCTCTTCTTCTTCTTCTTCCTCTTCTTCATCTACCCCTCCTTCTTTTACTTCTTCCTCCTCCTCTTCTTCTCCTTCTTCTTTTTCTCCATTTTCTTCTTTTCATATAATTCTTCTTCTTCTTCTACCTCTTCCTCATCTTCCTCATCTTCCTCATCTTACTCTTCTTCTTCTTCTTCCTCTTCTTCTTCTTCCCCTTCTTCCTCAGATTCTTCTTCGTCGTCTTCTTCTTCTTCTTCTTCTCCATCTTCTATTTCTTGTTCTTCTCCTTCTTCTTCTTCTTTTGCTTCTTCTTCTACTACTTCTTCACCTTCTCTCCATCTCCTTCTCCTTCTCTTTGTACTCCTCCTCTACGTCCTCCTTCTTTTCCTCTGTTTTTTTTTTCTTCTTCTACTACTTATGTCTTTTTTCTTCTTTCTTCTTTCTTCTTTCTTCTTCCTTCTTCCTTCTTTCTTCTTCCTTCCACCTTCCTTCTTTCTTCTCCCCTCTTCTTTCTTTCTTCTTCTTTCTTCTTTATTCTTTTTTATTCTTCCTCTCCTTCTTCCTCTTCTTCTTTTTCTACAACTTTTTCCTCTTATTCATCCTACTTGCACTTCTTCTTTCTCATCTTCTTCCGTAATCCTTAATGTCTACTTCCTAATCTGTAATCCTTAAGCCCTAAACTATAATGCCTAATACCTAATCCCTCCCTCCCTAATCCCTAATCTGTAATCCCTAATACCTAATCTCTAAGCCCTAATCCCTCCCTCCTTTACTCGTAATCTGTATTCCCTAATCCCAAATCTTTAATCCCTTCTAATTAATCTCTAATATTTAAACCCTAACCCATAATCCTTAATCTCTAATTGCTAACTCCCAAATCCCTAATATCTCCCTCCCTAATCTTTAGTCCGCATTCCCATATACATAATCCCCAATCTTTCATTCCATAATCCCTAATCCCTAACCACTGATCCCTAATTCTCTTCCTCTTCTACTTCTTCTTCCTCCTCTTCTTATTCTTCTCCTTCCTCTTCTTCATTATCTTCATCTTCTTCTACATCTTCCTCTTCTTCTTAATCCTCTTCTTTTTCTTCTTCATTTTCTTCTTCTTCCACTTCTTCTTTTTCTTCCTCTGCTTCTACTACTTTTACATCCTTAGTTCTTCCTCTTCCACTTTTTCCTCTTCTTCTTCTTCTTCTTCTTTTACTTCTTGTTCTTGTTCTCGTTCTTATACTTCTTCTTCTCCCTTGTCTTCTTCCTCCACTTGTTCTTTTTCTTGTTCTTCTTCTTCTTCTCCTTCTTCTTCAGCTTCTGTTTCTTCTTTTTCTTCTTCTTCTTCTTCTTCTTCTTCCTTTTCTTCTTCACCATCATTTTCTTCTTCTTCTTCTTAATCTTCTTCTTCTTCTTCTTCTTCTTCCACTTCTTCTTCTTCTTTTTCTTCTTCTTCTTCCACTTCTTCTTCTTCATCTTCTTTTTCTTCTTCCACTTCTTCTTATTCCTCTTTTTTCTCTTCTTCTTCTTCTTCTTCTTCTTCTTTTTCTTCTTTTTCTTCTTCTTCTTCTTCCTCTTCTTCTACCTATACTTATTCTTCTTCTTCTTCCTCTACTTTTTCTTCTTCTTTTTCTTCTCCTTTTTCTTCCTCTTCTATTTCTTCTCCTTCTTCTTCTTCATCTCTTCCTTCTCATTCTTCCCCTTCTTCTTCTTCTTCTTCTTCTTTTATTTCTTCATCTTCTCCTTCCTCTTTATCTTCTTCTTCTACTTCTTCATCTTTTTCTTCCTCTCTTCTTCTTCTTCTTCTTCCTCATCTCCCTCTTCTTCTTCACTTTCTTCTTCTTCTTCAACTTCTTTGCCTTCTTCTTCTTCTTCCTCCTCTTACTGTTCTTCTTCTCATTCTTCTTCTTCTTCTTCCTCCTCCTCCTCCTCTTCTTCTTCTTCTTTTTCTTCTTCCTCCTCTTCTTCTTCTTGATCTTCTTCTTGATCTTCTTCTTGCTCTTCTCACTCTTCTCCTTCTTATTCTTCATCATCATCTACTTCTTCTTCATCCTCTTCTTCTTCATCCTCTTCTTATTCTTTTTCTTCTTCTCCCTCCTCTTCTTCTTTTTCTTCTTCTTCTTCTTCTTCTTTTTCCTTATTTTCTTCTTCTTCTTCTTGTTCCTCTTCTTCATTGTCTTCCTCTTCTCCTTCTTCTACTTCTTCTTTTTCTTCTTTTTCTTCTTCTTCTTCTCCTTGTTGTTGTTCTTCTTCTTCTATCTCCTCCTCTTCTTCTTCACCTTCTTCTTCATAATCCTTAATCCCTATTCCCTATTCTGTTCTCCTTTACCCCTCACTTCTTAATCTCTTATCCCTAAATTTGTAGCCATAATCCATGCCTCTCTAATCACTAATCCCAAATCTCAATTCTACAAACCCCAAACCCTAATCTTGAATCAATAATTTTTAATCCATCCTTAATCCACAATCCCTAGTCCTTAATCGCTAATATCTAATCCTTTGTTTCTAAACCCAAATCCCTAATCTCTAATACCTAATCCCTAATCTATAATACATAATGTCGAATCCCTAATCTCTAATCCTTAACCCTAAATCCCTAATCCTTAAACCCTAATCCCTAAAACTTGATCCCTAATCTCTAATCCCCAATCTAGATTCCAAATTCCTTAATACATAATCTCTAATCCCTTATCCTTAATACTTAATTCTTAATCCCTAATTCCTTATCCCTAATCTATAATCTTAATCCTAATCACTTAATCTCAACACCTTAATCCCTAATCTGTAATCAATAATTTTGAATCCTAAATCCATAACCACTAATCTTTGATTCTTAATCCCTATTCCCTAATCCATAATCCCAAATCTTAAAACCCTAATCACTAATCCTTAATAATTGATCCCTTAATCCTTAATCCCTAATCCCTAATCATTGATCTCTTCATCCTTAACCGTTAACCTTAATTCGTAATCCTTAATCCTTATTCCATTATCCTATTACTTATTTCTTAATTCTTAATCCTTAATCCCTAATCCCTATTTGATAATCCTTAATCCCAAATCCATAATCATTAACACCTAATCCCATATCCCTTCATTCTTAATCCTTAATCTGTAATTCTTAATGCTTAATCCTTAATCCTTAATCCTTTTCTTCTTCCTCTTCTTGTACATATTTCTTCAACTTCTTCTTCCTCCTCTTCTTCTATAATCCCTAATCTCAATTCCATTATCCATAATACCTAAATTCTAATCCCTAATTACTAATTCATAATCTCTAATCTTTAATCCTTAATTCTTAATCTATAATGCATAATATCTAATCCCTTCATCCTTAATCCCTAATTTGTAATCCCTAAACCTAATATCTAATCCCCAATTCCTCCTTCCTTAATCCATAACCCATATTCTTTAATCAATAATCTCCCTCGCCTTAATGCTTAATCTCTAATCCCTAAATATATCTCTAATCACTAAACGTTAATCCTTAACAACTAACACACCAATCCCTAATTCTTAATCCCTAATCCCTCTATCATTAATCTTTAATCCATATTCCCTAATACCTAGTCCCTCATCCCTCATACTATAATCCTTAATTCCTAATCGCTAACACTTGATCCCTAATCTGTTTCTTTTTCTTATTCTTCTTCTTCTTCATTTTCTTCTTCCTCTTCTTCTTCTTCTTCTTTGTTAACTACATCTTCATCTTCTTCCTCTTTTGCCTTGCCTTGCTCTTCTTCTTCTTCTTCTTCTTGCTCTTCCTCTTCTTCTTCTTCTTCTTCTACTACTACTACTACTTTTTCTTTTTCTTCTTCTTCTTCCTCCTCTTGTTCTTCTACTTCTTCTTCAACTACATCTCTTCTTCTTTTTCCTATTATTCCTCTTTTTCTTCTTCTTCTTCTTCCCCTTTTTACTTCTTCTTCCTCTTTTGCTTCTTTTTCTTTTTCTTCTTCTTCTTCTTCTACATCTTCTACATCTTCTCCATCATCATCATCTTCTTCTTCTTCCTCTTCTTCTTCTTCCTCTTCTTCCTCTTCTTCTTCCTCATCTTTTATTTATTCTTTTTTTTCTTCATCTTCTTGTTATTCTTTTTCATGTTCTTCTTCTACTACTTCATCTTCTTCCACTTGTTCTTCTTTATCATTTTCTTCTTCTTCTTCTTCTTATTCTCCTTCTTTTTCTGTCTTCTTCTTCATCTTCATGTTCTTGTTCTTCTTCTCCTACTACTACTTCTTTTCTTCTTCTTCTTTTACTTCTTCTTCTGTCTCTTCTTCTTCTTCCATTTCCTCTTCTTCTTTTTCTCTTTCTTCTTCTTTTTTTTTTCTTCTTCCTCTACTTCTTCTTCTTCTTCTTCTTCTTCTTCCTCTTCTTCTTCTATTACTTCCTCTTCTTCTTCTTCTCCTTCATCTTCTCACTCTTCTTCTCCTCTTCTTTCTTTTTGTCCTTCTCCTTCTTCTTCTCCTTCTCCATCACTTTCTCCACCTCCTTCTCCTTCTCCATCTACTTATTCTTTTTTTGCTTCTCCTTCTCCTCCTTCTTCTCCTTCTACTTCTTCTTCCTCTTCTTCTTCATTTTTCTTTCTTTTTTTTATTCTTCTTTCTTCTTCCTTCTTCCTTCCTGCTTCTTCATTCCACCTTCCTTGTTTCTTCTTCTTTCTTTCTTCTTCTTTCAATTCTTCTATCTTCTTTATTCTTCCTCTTCTTTTTCCACTTCTTTTTGTTCTTTTTCCTCTTCTTCTTCCTTCTCTTTTTCTTCTTCTTCCTTCTAACTTCTCCCTTCTTCCTTCTTTATTCTTCTTCTTTCTTCCTTCTCCCTATTCCCTAATCCCTAATCCCTAATCTTGAATCCTTAATCCATAATCCCTAATCAATCCTTAATCCCTAATCATTAATTCCTAATCCATAATCCCTAATCATTAATCCCTAATCCATAATCTCTAAACCTTAATCACTAATACCTAATTCCTAATCCTTAATCCCTAACCTATGATCTATAATCCTTAATCTCTAACCTCTAATCTTTAATCCATAATCTCTATTCCCTAATTTTAAACCCTAATCCCTAATACCTAATTATTAACCCTTAATTCTTAATCTATATATAATTTTTAATTGCAAACCTCTAATCTGAAATCTCTAATCACAAATCTATAATCCCTAATCTTAATCCTAATCCTTAATCTCTAACACTTAATCCTACATCTCGA
>JAIUJO010000084.1:556896-561896 GCA_023846275.1 Vanilla planifolia | reverse complement strand
TTCTTCTTTTTCTTCATCATCATCATCTTCCTCTTCTTCCTCTTCTTCTTCTTCTGTTACAACTTCTTCTTCTTCTACTTCTTTTTCTTCTTTTACTTCTTTTTCTTCTTCTTCTTTTACTTCTTCTTCTTCATCTATTCCTTCTTCTTATTCTTCTATGTCTTCTTCGTGTACAACCTCTTCTTCTACTTTTTCTTCTTCTTCTTCTTCATCTTCTTCTTTTTCCTTTTCTTCTTCTTCTTCTTCTTCTTTTTGTTTTACTTCTCCTTCTTCATCATCTTCTTTTTCTGTTCTTCTACTTCTTAAGTTTCTTCTACTTTCTCTTCTCCCTCTTCTTCTACTTTCACTTCTCGCTCTTCTTCCACTAGTTCTTTTTCCTCTTCTACTTTTTCTTCTTCCACTTCTTTTTTTCCTATTCTTTTTCTCCTTCCTCTTCTTCTTCTTCTTTTATGTCTTCTTTTTCTTCCACTTCTCCTTCTTCTTCTTCTTCTTCCCTATCTTCCTCTTCTTCTTATTATTCTTCTTCTTCCTCATATTCCTACTCTTCTTCTTCTTCCTACTCTTCTTCTTCTTCTTCTTCTTCGTCCTATTCTCCTACTTCTTATTAACCTTCTTCCCCTACTTCGTCTTCATCTTCTTTCTCTCTTTACTTCTGATTCATCTTCTTCTACATCTTCTTCTTTGTTGACTTCCTCATCTGGTTCTTGTTCTTCTCTTCTTCTACTAAATCTTCTTCTTCTTCCACTTCTCTCTCTCCATCCATATCTTATTCTTCCTCATCTTCTTCATCTTTCGCTTTTTCTTCTTCCACTTCTACCTGTTCTCTTTCTTCTTTGCCTCCTTCTACTTCTTCTTCTTCTTCCTTCTCTTCATCTTCTTTGTTTACTCCTTCTCCCCTTCTCCTCCTTCTTCTTCTTCTTCCTCTTCTTCTTCTTTTTCCTCATCTTCCTTTTCTTCCTCTTCCACTACTTTCTCTTCTTCTTGTTCCTCCTTATCTTCTTGTTCTTCTTCTTCTTCCTCTTCTTCCTCCATAATTTCCCCTCTTCATTTTCATGCTCTTCTTCTTCTTCGTCTTCCTCTTTTTCTTCTTGTTGTTCTTCTTCTTCTTCCTCTTCTTCTTCTTCTTCTTCTTCCACTTCTTTTTCTTCTTCTTCTTCTTCTTTCTCTTCTTCTCCTTCTTCCTCTCCTTGTTCTTTCGCTTCTTCTCTCCTTCTTCTTATTCTTATTCTTCTTTTTCTTCTGCTTCTTCTTCTACCACTTCTACTTCTTCTTCATCTTCTTCTTCTTCTTCTACTACTTCTTCTTCCTCTTCTTCTTTTCCTTTTTCTTCTTGTTCTTCTTCATCTTCTACTTCTTCTTCCTCTTCTACTTCTTCTTCTACTTGTTCCTCTTCTTCTCCTTCTTCTTCTTCTTCGTCTTCTTCATCTTCTTCTTCTTCTTCTTCTTCTTCTTCTTCTTCTTTGTCTTGTAGTTCTTCTTCTTCTTTGCTTCCTCATCTTCTTCTTCTTCATATTCTTCACCTTCTTCTACTTCTTCTTCCTTATCTTCTTCTTCCTCTTCTTTGCCTTCTTCTTCTTCTTCTTCACTCTTTTTTCTTCTCTTTTTCTTCCTTCTCTTTTCAATGCTCTTTTTCTTCTTCTTCTTCTTCTTGTTCTTCTTTTTTTCCCTCCTCATTTTATAGTCTTCTTCTTCTTCTTCTTCTTTTCACTCTTCTTATTCTCCTCCTTCTTTGACTTCTTCTTTTGCTTCTTCTTCAACTTCTTCTTCTTCATCTTCTTCTTCTTCTTCTCCTTCTTCTTATTCTATTTCTTCTTCTTCTCCTTCTTTTTCTTCCTCTTCTTCTTGTTCTTCTTCTTCCACTTCTTCTTCTTCTTCTTCTTCTGCTTCCTCTTCTTCTTCTTCACCTTGTTCTTCCTATTGTTTTTCTTCTTCTACTTCTCTTGTTCTTCTTCTTCTTCTGCTTCTTCTTTTTCTTCTTACTGTTCCTCTTCTTCTTCTTTCTTCTTCTTCTTCTTCTTCTTCTTCTTCTTTCTCCTCTACTTCTCTCTGTTCCTCTTTTTCTTCTTCTTCATCTTCTTCTTCTTCTCTTCTTCTTCTTCTTCTTCTACTTCTTCTTCTTCTTCTTCATCATCATCTTCTTCTTCTACTTCTTCCTCATCTTATTCTTATTCTTCTTCTTCTCTTCTTCTTCTTCTTTTTCTACATATTGTTCTCCTTCTTCTACTTCTTCTTCCTCATCATCATCTTCTTCTTCTTCTTCTTCCTCCTCTTCTTCTCTTTTTCATCCTCCTCTTTTTCTTCTTCTTGTTTCACTTCTTCTTCTTCTTTCACTTCTTCTTCTTCTTCTTCTTCTTCTTCTTTTCACTCTTTTTCTTTCTTACCCTTCTTATTTTCCCCTTCTTTGATTTCTTATTCTTCTTCATCATCATCTACTTCTTCTTCTCCTTTTCTTCTACTTCTTCTCCTCCTTCTTCTTTCTCTTCTTCTTCTTCTTCTTCTTCTTCTAATTCTTCTTCATCTTCTCCTAATTCTTCTTCTTCTTCTTCTTCTTCTTTCTCTTCTTCTTTTTCATCTTCTTCTTCTTCTACTTCTTCTTCTTTTAATTCTTCTTCTTCTTCTTCTTTTGGTTCTTCATCTTCTCCTCTGCCTTCTTCTTCTACTTCTTCTGGTTCTTCTTCTTCTTCTTCTTCTTCTTTTTATTCTTCTTCTAATATTACTACCACTACTTCATGTTGTTAATTTCTCCTGCTTCTTGTTCTTCTTCTTCTACTTCTTCTTATTCTTCCTTATCTTCTTCTTCTTCTTCTTTTTCTTTTTCTTCTTCTTTTTTAGTTCTTATCCCTAATCTCTAATTCCTAATCCTTAAGGTGTAATCCCTTAATCTGTTATGAATAATTCCTAATTTTTAATCCTTTATCGAGAATCCCTAATCCTTTTTCTCTAATCCATAATCCAAAAATCCTATTCCCTAATCTTTAATATTGAATCACTAATCTTTAATGCTTAGTTTTTAATCTCTTAATCCCTAACTCATAATCCATAATCCTTGGTGTTTAATCCCTAATCCCTTAACCACTATTTAAAAATGCCTAATCCCCAAACCCTAACAGTTACCACTAATCCCTAATTCATAATCTTTAATTTCTAATCCCTAACCTTTAATACCTAATCCTTATTTCTTAATCCTTACTCCTTAATCCTTAACTACTAATCCCTATCCCCTTAATTTATTTTACCTAATCTCTAGTACCTAGTCTTTAATCTGTAAGCCTACCCTTCGTAATCCATAAATCTTCTCCTTCTTCTATTACATCTTCAAATTCTTCTTCTTCTTCTTCTACTACTACTACTATTTCTTATTCTTCCTCTTCTTTCTCTTCTTTTCTTCTTTTACCTCTTCTTCTTGTCCCTCTTCTCTTTCTTCATGTTCTTGTTCTTTTTCTTCTTCCTCTTCTAGTTCTTCTTTTTCTTCTTCTTCTTCTTATTATTCTTTATCTTCTTCTTCTTCTTCTTCTTCTTCTTCTTCTTCTTCTTCTTCTCCATCTTATTCTTCTTATTCTTATTGCTCTTCTTCTTTTCCTCTTCATGTCTCTCTTTTTTTCTCTTCTTGTTCTTGCTCTTCTTGTTTTTCATCATTTTCTTCTTCCTCTTTTTCTTCCTCTTCCCCTTCTTCTTCTCCTTCCTCCTCACCTTCTTCTTCTTCTTCACCTTCTGCCCCTCATCTTCCTCTCCTTCTTCTTGTCCCTCTTCTCCATCTTCATGTTCTTGTTCTTATCTTCTTCCTCTTCTAGTTTTTCTTTTTCTTCTTCTTCTTATTATTATTATTTATCTTCTTCTTCTTCTTCTTCTTCTCCATCTTATTCCTCTTATTCTTATTGCTCTTCTTCTTTTCCTCTTCATGTCTCTCTTCCTTCGCTTCTTGTTCTTGCTCTTCTTGTTTTTCATCATTTTCTTCTTCCTCTTCCTCTTCTTCTTCTCCTTCCTCCTCACCTTCTTCTTCTTCTTCACCTTCTTCCCCTCATCTTCCTCTCCGTCTTCTTGTCCCTCTTCTCCATCTTCATGTTGTTGTTCTTATCTTCTTCCTCTTCTAGTTCTTCTTTTTCTTCTTCTTCTTATTATTATTGTTTATCTTCTTCTTCTTCTTCTTCGTCTTCTTCTTCTCCATCTTATTCCTCTTATTCTTATTGCTCTTCTTCTTTTCCTCTTCATGTCTCTCTTCTTTCGCTTCTTGTTCTTGCTCTTCTTGTTTTTCATCATTTTCTTCTTCCTCTTTTTCTTCCTCTTCCTTTTCTTCTTCTCCTTCCTCCTCACCTTCTTCTTCTTCTTCACCTTCTTCCCCGTATCTTCCTCTCCTTCTTCTTCTTCTTTTTCTTCTTCTTCCTCTTCTACTCCTTCTTCCACTTCTTCTTTTTAATCTTCTTCTTCTTCTTCTCCTTCTCCTTCCACTTCCTCTTCTACTTCTTCTTCTTCTACCTCTTCTTCTTCTTCTTCTTCATCTTCTTCTTCTTCTTCCTCTTCTTCTTCTTCTTCTTCTCTTCTTCTTCTTCATCTTCATAATTTTCTCCTTCTTCTACTTCTTCATCCTCTTCTTCTTCTTCTTCTTCATCTTCTTCTTCTCCTTCTTCTCTTCTTCTTCTTCTCTTTTTCTTCCCCCTTTCTTCCTTATTCTTCCTCTTTCTCTTCTTCATCATCTTCTTCTTCTTCTTCTTCTTCTTCTTCTTCCTCTTCTTCTTTCCCTCTTCTTCGTACCCACTTCTTCTTGTTCTTCTTATTCTTCTTTTACTGCTTACCATTCCTGTTCTCCTCCTTCTTTGACTACTAATTCTTCTACTCCCTCTTCACGTTCTTCGTCTTCGTCTTCTTCTTCTTCTTCGCCTTCCTCTACTTCTACTTCATCTTGTTCTACTACTACTTCTAATTCTTCCTCTTTTTCTTCTTCTTCTTCTTCTGTTGTTACTACTACTACTACTTCTTTCTTCTTCTTCTTGTTGTTATTGTTG
>JAIUJO010000084.1:541896-554396 GCA_023846275.1 Vanilla planifolia | reverse complement strand
TCATCCTCTTTTCGTCTTCCTCTCTGTCTTCTTTCTCATCTTTTTTTTCCTAAACTTCTTCTTCCACTTCTACTTTCTCTTCCCTTCTTTTTCCTCTTACTCTTTTTCTTCCTCCTCATCTTCTTCTTCTTCATCCCATTCTCTTCATCTTCCTCTTCTTTTTTTTCCTCATCTTCCTTTTCTTCTTATTCTTCTTCTTCTTCTTCTTTGTCTCTTCTTCATCTTCTTCTCTATCTTCTTCTTCTTCCTCTTCTTCTTTTCTTCTCCTTCTCTTCTTCTTCTTCTTCATTTTATTCTCCTTCTTCTTGTTGTTCTTTCTCATCTTCTCTTTCTTGTTCTTCTTATTATTCTTCTTCCTCTTCCCTTTTTGTTCCTCGTCATCTTCTTATTCTTCTTCATCTTCTCTTCTTCTTCTTCTTCATCTTCTTCTTATTCTTCTCCTTCATCTTCTCCTCCTTCTTAAAGTTTTATGCTTTTGCTTCTTCTTCTTCTTCTTCATTATCATCATCTTCTTCTCCTTTTTCTTCTTCAACTTCTAATTCTTGTCCTTCGTTTTCTTCTTCTTCTTCTTCTTCATCATCTACTTCTTCTTCTTCTTCTTGTTCTTCATCTTCTTCTCATTCGTTTCGTTATCCATAATCCTTATTCCCTAATCCCTAATCTATAATGCCTAATCCATCCCTCCTTAGTCCTTAATTCGTAATCCCTAAACCTTAATCCCTAATGCATGCTTAATCCATAATTCTTAATCCTTAATCCCTAATCTCTCATCCATAATCTCTTATCCTTAAATGCTAATTCCAAACACATAATCTGTAATCTTTAATCCTTAATCCATAATCCATAATCCCTATTCCTTAATCCTTAATCCCTAATCTCTAATCCTTAATCCTTAATCTTTTATCCCTAATCCTTAATCCTAATTATAATTGCCTAATCTTTTGTAATTAATCTTTAATCTCTAATTCCTACTTTTGAATCTTGAATCCTCAATCACTAATCTCTAATCATTAATCACAAATCTCAATACCTAATTTGTAGTCCCTAATCTTTGATACCTAATATAATCCTTATTAATTAATCACTTAATCTATAATCCCTAATCTCTAATCCCTAATCAATAATCCCTAATCCATCATCCTTAATCCCTATTACTTATTCCTTTATCCCAACTTCTAAATCTATTATCCTTAATCTTTAAACCCTAATCATTTATTACTAATCTATAATCTTTAATCCCTAATCCTTAAACACTAACATCAAATCCCTAATCTCTAACACCTAATTCTTAATGCTTAATACATCTTTTCTTCCCCTTCTTCATCTTCAACTTTCACTATTTCTTCCAATTCTTTCTCCTTCTTTCTTATCTTCTTCTTTTTCTTCTTCTTCTTTATCTTCCTCTTCTTCTTCTTATTCTTGTTCTTTTTCTTCCCCTTCTTGTTCTTCTTCTTCTTCTTTATCTTCTTCTTCTTCTTCTTCTTCTTCATTTATTCCCCTTCTTATTATTCTTCTTCTTCTCCTTCTTTTTCAACTTCTTCTTCTTCTTTACCTTCTCTACTTCTTCTTCTTCTTCTTTCTTCCTCTTCTTCTTTTTCCTCTTCTACATCTTCCTCTTCTTCTACTTCTTCTTCTTCAACTTCTTCTTCTTTGCCTTCTTCTTCTTCACTTTCTTCTTCTTCTTCTTCTTCTTCCTCTTCTTGTTCTTCATTCTCTATTCTTCTTCCTCTTCTTCTCACAGTTCTTCTTCTTCTTTTTCTTCTTTCACTTCTTCATCCTCTTCTTCTTCTTCATCTCTCTAATCCCTAATCTCTAACCACTAATACCTTATCCATCTCTTCTTCCTTTTTGTTTTCTTCTTCCTCCTCTTCTTCTTCTTCTTCTTCTCCACTTCTTCTTCTTTTTCTTCTTCTTCTTCTTCTTTTTCCTCCTCCTCTTCTTCTCTTCCTCTTCTTCTTCTTCTTCTTCTTCACCTTCCTCTTCTTTTCTTCTTCTTCTTCTTCTTCTTCTTCATCTTCTCCTTCCTCTTCTTCTTCATCACTATCTTCTTTTTCCTTTTCTCCTTCTTCTTTTCTTATTCTTCTTCTTCCTTTTCTTCTTACCAATCTTCTTCTTCTTCTTCTTCCTCTTCTTCTTCTACTACTTCTTCTTCTTCTTCTTTTCCTCCTCCTTCCTGTTCTCCTTCTCCTTCTTCTTATCTTTCTCCTTCTCCTTGTTCATCTCCTTCTCCTTCTCCTTTTACTTCTCCATCTCCTTCAAATTTTCCATCACCTTCTCGGTCTCTTTTTCCTTCTCCTCCATCTCCTTATCCTCCTACTTCTTTTTGTTTTTCTCCCTATTCTTCTTCTTCTTCTTTTTCTTTCTTGTTGTTTTTCTTTGTAATCTTTAATCGTTATTGCCTAATCCCTGCTCCTTAAATTGCCCCTCCCTAATCTCTAATACCTAGTACCTAATCTGTGATGCTTAATCCATCTGACCATATTCTCCAATCCTTAATCCCTAATCAATCCTTAATCCTTAATATCTAATCTATAATCTCTAATCCCTAAACCCTAATCCCTAATACCTAATCCCTAACACTTAATCCCTAACCCTTAATCCCTAATCTATAATCCATAATCTCTATTATTTAATGTCTAATCTCTAACACCTATTCCCTAACCCGTAATCCCTAATCTGCAATCGCTAATCCTAATTATAATCGCTTAATCTCTAGTATATAGTCCCTAATCTCTAATCCTTAGTCCTGAATCCCAAATCCCAAATAGCAAATCTGAAATCCTTAATTCCTAATCTCGATTTCCTAATCCATAATCTATAATCCTTAATACCTAATATGCAATCCTTAATAATTAATCACTTAATCCTTAATCTCTAATCCCTAATCCTTAATCATTAATCTATTAATCCTTAACCTCTAATATATAATTCTTAATCTATAATCTCTGTTACTTATTCCTTAATCCCTACTCCTTAATGCCATATCCATAACCTCTAAACCTTAATCCTAAATTACTAATCCATTATTCTTAATCCCTAACCCCTAATCCTTAATCCCTAATACCTAATCCTTAATCCCTAACACCTAATCTTTTATCCTTAACACTTAATCCATAATCCATCTATTCTTCCCCTTCTTTTTCTTCTTCTCTTCATCATCATCTTCTTCTTCTTCTTCTTCCAATTCAAGTTCTTTTTTTTCCTCATCTTCTTCATCTTCTTCCTCTTCCTCCTTATCTTTCAGTTCTTCTTCTTGTTCTTCTTATTCTTCTTCCTTTTCTTCTTCTTGATCGTCATCATCATCTTCTTCTTCTTCTATTACTTCTACTTCTTCTTTCTCTTCTTGTTCTTCCCCTTCTTCTTCTTCTTTTCTTCCTGCTTTTTTTCTTATTCTTCTTCTTCCTCTTTTTCTTCCTCTCCTTCTTATTCTTCTTCTTCTTCTCCTTCTTCTTCTTTCCTTTTTTCTTCTTCTTCTCCTTTGTCTTTTCTTCTTCTTCTTCTTCTCCTTCTCCTTCTCCTTCTCCTTCTCTTTCTCCTTCTCCTTGTCTTACTCCTTCTCCTTCTTCTTTTGCTTCTCCTTCTACTTCTTGATAATCCTTAATCCTTAATCCTTAATCTCATTCATAATTCCTTAATCTCTAATCCTTAATCCCTAATGTCTAATACCTAATCCTAATTCCCAAATCTCTAATCAATAACCTCTTATCCTGAATCTTTAAACCCTAATCTCTAATTCCTTTACCTAATCTATAATTGCTAATCCTAAATCTTTAATAATTAATCCTTAATTCTTAATTTTTAAACCCTAATCCCTAGTCCCTAACATACAATGCTTAATCCCTCATCCTTACCACTTATTCTCTAATCCTTACTCCTTAATTTGTAATCCTTAATCCCTATATCCAAATCCCAAATTACAATCCATAATCCCTAATCTCTAAACCCTAATGCTTAATACCGAATCCCTCCCTCTCTAATCTCTAATCCTTAATACATAATCTTTAATCCTCAATCCCTTCCTCCCTAATCCATAATCCATATTCCAGAATCTCTAATTCCTCTCTCCTTAATCTCTAGTACTTAATCATAATTATATTTTCTTAATTTTTGATCCTAATCCCTAATCTCTAATCCTGAATCTTGAATCCTTAATAACTAATCTCTAAACCTTAATCCCAAATCACTAATCTTAAATCACTAATCCCAAATCTGCCTCTTCTTCCACTTCTTCTTCTCCTTCTTCTTCTTCTTCCTATTCTTCTTCCTCTTCTTCTTCTTCTTCTTTTTCCTCTTCTTCTTCTTCTTCTTCCTCATCTACTTCTTCATGTTCTTCTTCCTCTTCTACCTTACTTCTTCTTCTTCTTCTTCTTCTTCTTCTTCCTCTCTTTTTCTTCCCTTTCATCTTTTTCTCCTTCTTCTTTTCTTATTCTTCTTCCTCTTCTTCTTCCTCTTCTTCCTCTTTTTGCTCTTCTTCTTCTTCTTCTTCTTCATCTTCTTTTTCTCCTTCTCCTTCGTCTTCTCCTTCTCCTTCTCCTTTTCTTTCTCCATCTCTTTCTCCTTCTCCTTCTCTTTTTCCTCTTCCTTCTACTTCTCCTTCTTCGTCTCCTCCATCTCCTTTTGCTTTTTTTCCTTCTTCTTCTTCTATTACTATTACTTCTTTCTTCTTTCTTCATTCTTCTTCCTTCTTCCTTCTTCCTTCTTCCTTCTTCCTTCCACCTTCTTTCTTCCTTCTTACGTCTTCTCTGTTCCTTTTTTTTGTCTTTCTTCTCTCTTGTTTGTTCTTTATTGTTCTTTTTCTTCTTTCTTTTCTTCTTCTTCTCCTTCTTCTTCTTTTTCCTCTTCTTCTTTCTCCTCTTCTTCATCTTCCTTCTTCTTTCTTCCTTCTTCCACCTTATTTCTCTTTTCTTCTTCGTCTTCCTTCTTGCTTCACCCATTTTCTTAATCCCTAATTCCTTATCCCTAATCCATCGTTAATCCCTAATCCCTAATCTCTATTCCCAAATCTGTAAACTCTAAAACTTAATATTTAATACCTAATTCCTAATCCCTAATCTATAATTATAATATTTAATCATTAATCCCTAATCCATAATCACTAATCCCTAGTCTTTATTCTTGAATCTCTAATCCCAAATCCAAATCCATTTATTTCTAATCCCTAACCCCTAATTTCTAATACCTAATCCTAAATCTTAAATCCCTAATCATTAATTTTTAATCTCTAATCTCTAATCTCTAATCTCTAATCTATAATCCTAAATCCCTATACCTAATCACTAATGCGTAATACCTAATCCCTTCATCCCTAATCCCTAATCCCTAATCCCTAGTACCTGATCTCGAATCCCTAATCTCTGCCTCCCTTATTAATAAACTATATTCCAAATTTGCTAATACTTATTCTCAAATCCCCAATCTTTAATCCTAATTATAATGGGTTATTCTCTAATAACTAATTCCTAATATCTATTCTCTAATCTCTAATCTTGAATCCTAAATCCCTAATCATTAATCTCAAATCATTAATCCCTAATCTCTATTCCCTAATCTACGATCCTTAATCCTAAATCTTTAATCTACAATCCTTAGTAATTAATCCTATAACCTTGAGTACTTATTATTTAATCCATAATCATTAATCCCTTCACTCCTATTACCTAATCCTTAATCCCAAAACCTTGCTACTTATTTCTTAATTCTTATTCCATAATTTCTAATTTATAATCCTTAGTCCATGATCTCTAAACCCTAATCTCTAATCCTTAATCGTTAGCAACAAATCCATAATCCCTTATTCCTTAATCCCTAATCCTTAATCCCTAACCCTTAATCCCTAATCCATAATCCCTAATCCATCTCTTCTTCCTTTTTTTCTTCTACTTCTTCCTTTTCTTCTTCTTCTTCTTCTTCCTTATTTTCTTCTCCTTCTTTCTTCTCTTGTTCCTTATCTTCCTCTTCTTTTTCTTGCTCTTCTTCTTCTTCTTCCCATTCTTCTATTTCTTCTTCTTCTACTACTTCTACCTCCTCTTCTCTTCTTCTTCTTCTTCTTTTTCTACTACTTTTTCTTATTCCTCTTCTTCTTCTTCCTCTTCTTCTTCTTCTTCTTTTTCTTCTACTTCTTCATCCTCCTCTTCTTCTTCTTTCTCTCCTTCTCTTCTTCTTTTTCTCTTTATTCTTTCTTGTTCTTCTTCTCCCTCTTCTTCATCCTCTTTTTCTTCGTCTTCTTCAATTTCTTCTTCTTCTCCCTCCTCCTCTTCTTCTTCTTCATCGTCTTCTTCTTTTTCTTCTCCTTCTCCTTCATCTTCTCCTTCCCCTTCCCCTTATCTTTCTCCTTTTCCTTCTCCTTCCCCTTCTCCTTCTCAATGTCCTCCTTCTTCTCTTTCTTCTTCTTTTGGTTCTTCTTCTTCTTCTTCTTCTTCATCTACTTCTTTCTTCTTTCTTTTTTCTTCTTTCTTCTACCTTCTTCCATTTTCCCTCCACTTTCCTTCTTCCATTTTCCTTTCTTTCCACTTCTTTCTTCTTTATTCTTTTTTCTTTCTTCTTTATTTTTCCTCTTCTTCTTCCTTTTCTTCTTCTTCTACTTTTTTCTCTTTTCTTACTGCTCTTCTTCTTCTTCCTTCTTTAATCTTCTTGTTCTTCTTCGCCTAATCCCTAATCCCTACTCTCTAATCTATAATCCTTAATCCTTAAACCTAGTCTCTAATTATGAATCCAAAATCTCTAATCTCTAATCCCTAATTTCTAATCTATAATGCCTAATACCTAATCTATCGCTTCTCCCTCTTCTTCTTCCTCTTCTTCTTCTTCTTCTTCATCCTCTTCTTCTTCTTCTTCTTCCTTATCTTCGTCGCCTTCTTCTTCCTTTTCTTCCTCATCTTCCTCTTCTTCTTCTTCTTCTTCTTCTCCCTCCACTTCTTCTTCTTCTTCTTCTACTCCTTTTTCTTCTTCTTCTTCTTCTTCTTCTTCTTCTGTGTATCTTCTTCTTCCTCTTCATGTTTTTTTCTTCCTTTTCTTCCTCTTCTTCTTCTTCTTCCTCCTCTTGCTCTTCTTTTTCCTCTTCTTCTTCATCTTCGCCTTTTTTTCTTCCTTTTCTTTCACTTTTTCTTCTTCTTCCTCCTCTTCCTCTTCTTTTTCCTCTTCTTCTTCCTTTACTTTTTGTTCTTCTTCTTCTTCTTCTTGCCCTTCTTCTCCTTCTTCTTCATACTATTATATTTCTTCTTCTTCTTCTTCTTCTTCTTCTTCTTCTTATTGTTCTTCTTCTTGTTCCTCCTCCTCTTCTTCTTCTTCTTCTCCTCTTCTCTTTAATCCATAATCCTTATTCCTTTATCCCTACTCTTTAATCCCTCCCTCCCTAATGTCTTATCTCTAAATATGTAATCCTTAATCAATAATCCCTTATCTCTATTCCTTAATCCCTAATCTTCAATCCCTAATCCCTAATCCATCCTTAATCAATAATCCCTAATCATTAATCCTAAATCTTTAATCCCTAATGTCAAATTCTTAATCACTAATCTCTAAACAATAATCCTTAATATCTAATCTTTAATCCTTAATCCTTATTCTGTAATCCATAATCCTAAATCATTAATTACTTATCCCTAATCCTTAATCTTTAACCCTTAAGGCATAGTGCCTAATACATTATCCCAAAACTTTAATCCATAATCTTAAATCCTAAATCCCTAATCACTAATCTCTAATCATTTATCCCTAATCTCTATTCTACAATCTATAATCCCAAATCCAAAATGTCTAATCTCTAATCCTTAGTATATAATCCCTTAATTATAATCCCTAATCCCTAATCATTAATCTCTTCATCCATAATCCTTATACCTAATCCCTAATCCTTAATCCTTTATCTCAATCACTTATCCCTTAATCTTTACTACTTAATCCTTAATCTTTAATCATTAAACCTTAATCCCTAATTCCCAACTGATAATCCTTAATCCCTAATTTTTAATCTCTAATCAATAATATTTAATGCTTAATCCCTAACACCTAATCCTATATCCCTTCCTCTATAATCCCTAATCCCTAATCCTTAATCCCTAATCTATCTAATCATCCCCTTCTTCTTCTTCCTCTTCTCCTTCTTCTTCTACCACTTTTTCTTCTTCTTATTCCTCAACATCTTCTTCTTCTTCCTCATCTTCCTTATGTTACTATTCTTCTTCTTCTTCTACTTCCTCTTCTCCTTCTTCGTTCTCTTCTTCTTCTTCTACTACTTGCTCTTCTTCTTCTTCTTCTTCTTCTTCTTCATCTTCCACTTCTTATTCTTCTTCTTGCACTTCTTACTCTTCCTCCTCCTCCCTTCTTCTAGTTCTTGTTCTTTTTCTCAATTTTCTTCTTTTCATATAATTTTTCTTCCTCATCTTCTTGATCTTACTCTTCTTCTTCTTTTTATTCTTCTTCTTCTTCTTCCTTTTATTCTTCTTCTTCTTCTTCTTTTATTTCTTCTTCTCTTCCTCTTCTTCTTCTTCCACTTCTTCTTCTTCTTCTTCTTCTTCTTCTATTCCTCTTTCTTCTTCTCCTTCTCCTTCTCCTTCTCCTTCTCTATTACCTTCTCCTTCTCCTTCTCCTTCTCCTCCTCATTCTCAATGTTTTTCTCCTCCTTCTCCTTCTTCTTCTTCTTCTTTCTCTTCTTCTTCTTTCTTCTTTCTTCTTTCTTCTTTCTTCTTCTTTCTTCCTTTTACCTTCCTTCTTCCATCTCCCATCTTTGTTCTTCATTCTTCTTTCAATTTTATTCTTTCTTGTTTCTTCTTTATTCTTCCTCTTTTTCTTCTTTTACTACTTTTTCCTCTTCTTCTTCCTTTTCTTTTTCTTCCATATTCCTCCTTCCATTTCTTCTTCCTGATCTTCGTCCCTGACCCTTAATCCCTACTTCTTAATCTATAATCCTTAATCTTTAAAACCAAATCCTTAATTACTAATCCATAACCTCAACTTTGCATTCCCTAATCCCTAAATTATAAAACAAATTACTTAATCCCACCCTCCCTAATCTCTATTTTATAATCTCTAATACCTAACCTCTAATCCTTATTCCCTCCCTCCCTACCCTGTAATCTATAGTCCCTAATCCCTAATCCCCAATCTCTAATTCCTCCTCCTTAATCCCTAATCCCTAATCCCTAACCCATAATCCATAATACCTAAATCTTAATCCCTGATTGCTAACTCTCAAAATCCAAATCCCTAATCCATAATCCCTCCCTCCCAAATCTTTAATTCAAATTCCCTAATACCCAAACCCTAATCTTTCATTCCTTAATCTCTAATCCCTAATCCCTAACAACTGATCCATAATCTGTCTCTTCTTCCTCTTCTTCTTCTACTTCTTCATCTTCCTCTTCTTCTTCCTCTTCTTCTTCTTCTTCCTGTTGTCCTTCTTCTTCCTTAACTTCATCTTCTTCTTCTTCCTCTTCTTCCTCATCTTCCTCTTCTTCTTCTTCTTCTTCTTCTTACTCGTCTTCTTCTCCTTCTTCTTCTTCTTCTTTTTCTTCTTCTTTGTCTTTTTCTTCTTCTTCTTCTTCTTTTTCTTTTTCTTTTTCTTCTGTCTCTGTTTCTTCCTCTTCTTCTTTTTCCTCTTCTTCTTTTTCTTCTTCTTCTTCTTCTTCTTCTTCTTTTGCTTTTTCTTTTTCTTTTTTTCTTCTCCTTCTTCTATGTCTCTGCTTCTTTCTCTTCTTCTTTTTCCTCTTCTTTTTCTTTTTTTTCTTCTTCTTCTTCTTGTTATTTCTCTTCTTCTTCCTCTACTTGTTCTTCTTCTTTTTCTTCTTCTCCCCTTTCTTCTTCCTCTTCTATTTCTTCTTCTTCTCTTTCTTCTTCTTCTTCTTATTTTTCTCCTCCTCCTCTTTCTTGTCCTTCTTCTTCTTCTTCTTCTTCTATTTTGTCTTCTTCCTCTTCGTCTTCTTCTTCTTCTTCATCTTTTTCTTTCTCTCTTCTTCTTCTTCTTCTTTTTCTTCTTCATCTTCCTCTTCTCCTTCTTCTTCTTCTTCTTTTCTAATTTTTCCTCTTCATCTTCCTCGTCATCTTCTTCTTCATCTTCGTCTTCTTCTTCTTCTTCAACTTCTTCACCCTCTTCTTCTTCTTCTTCTTGTTCCTCTTACTCTTCTCCTTCTCATTCTTCTTCTTCTTCTTCTTCTTCTTCTTTGTCTTCTTCTTCTTCTTCCTCTTCTTCTCCTTCTTCCTCTTCTTTATTTTCTTCTTCTTTTTCTTCTTAATGTTCTCACACTTCTTCTTCTCTATCTTCTTCTTCTTCTTCCTCTTCTTCCTCTTCTTCTTCTTGTTGTTCTTCTTCTTCTTGTACTTCTTCCTCTTCTTCTTCATCTTCCTCATTTTCTTCTTCCTCTTCTTCTTGTTCCTCCTTCTTCTTCTTCTTCTTCTTCTTCTCCTTGTTGTTCTTCTCGTTCCTCCTTCTCTTCTTCTCCTTCTCCTTATTCTTCATAATCCTTAATCCCTATTCCCTAATCCCTACTCCTTAATCCCTCCCACCCAAATCTCTTATCCCTAAATTTGTAATCTGTAATCCATCCCTCCCTAATCACTAATCCCTAACATTTATTCCTTAATCCCTAAACCTTAATCCCTAATTCTTAATCCATCTTTAATCCATAATCCCTAATCTCTAATCTTAATCTCTAAAAATTAATCTCTAAATCTTAATCTCTAATACTAAATCCCTGGTCCCTAATCTATAATCCATAATCTTGAGTCCCTAATTTCTAATCCCTAATCTTTAAACTCTAATCGGTACTACCTGATCACTAACCTTTAATCCCTATTCTATATTTGATATTCCTTAATCTTTAATCTCTAATCCCTTATCACTAATCCTTAATTCATAATCCTTAATCTTTTATCCCTAATTTATAATATTAATCTTAATCACTTAATCCATAATCCTTAATCTCTAATCCATAATCTTAAATACAAAATATATTATCACAAAACTCTTATTCTTAATCCCTAATCCCTATTCTCTATTGGTAATTCTAAATATTAAACCAATCCTTAATAATTAATCCCTTAATTCTTAATCCTTAATCCTTAATCCATAATCCTTAACCCTAATCCATAATCCATAATCGTTAATCCCTTATCCCTATTATATATTTCTTAATCCCTACTCCTTATTCCATAATCCTTAATCTTGAAACCTTAATCCCAAATCCCTTACTAATAATCCTTAATCCTTAATTTTTATTCATTAATCTAATCCTTAATCCTTAATCCCTAAAACCTAATCCCATATCCCTCCATTCTTAATCCTTAGTCACTAATTCTTAAACCCTAATCCTTAATCCCTAATCCTTTTCTTCTTTTTTTTCTTTTACTTCTTTCTTCTTTCTTCTTCCACATCATCTTCCTCTACTCTTCCTTAATCACTAATCCCTATTCTCTAATCCATAATCTTTAAACCCTAAATCCTAATCCCTAGTTGCAAATCCATAATCTCTAATCTTTAATCTCTAATCTATAATTTGTAATGCTTAATATTAAATCCCTCCACCCTTAATCCATAATCTATAATCTCTAATGCCTTACCTCTAATCACCAAACCCTCCCTCCTTAATCTGTAATCCACATTCCATAATCTCTCCCTCCTTAATCTCTAATCCATAATCCTTAATTTTTAATCCCTAATCCTTAATTATTAACACACAAATCCCTAATTCATAATCCCTAATCCCTCCCTCATTAATCTTTAATCTACATCCCTGATACCTAATCTCTAATCCATAATTCCATAATCCCTAATCTTTAACTCCTAATTCTTAATGCCTAACCCCTGATCCCAAATCTATTTATTTTTCCACTTCTTCCACTTCTTCTTCGTCTTCATCTTCTTCTTCTTACTCTTCCTCTTCTTCTTCTTGTTCATTATCTTCATCTTCTTCTTCTTCCTCTTCTTCCTCATCTTCTTCTTGTTCTTCTTATTCTTCCTCTGTCTCTTCTTCTTCTTCTTCTTCATCTTCTTCTTCCTCTGTTCTTCTTATTCTTCTTCTTCTTCTTTATCTTCCAATTTTTTTTCTTCTTCCTCTTCTTCTTTTTCCTCTGCATCTTCATCTTCTTCTTCTTCAACTTTTCTACTTCTTCTTCTTCTTTTTCTTCTTCTTCGTCTTCTCCTTCTTATTATTCTTCTTCTTCTACTACTTCTTCTTCTTCTTCCTCTTTTTCTTCTTCTTCTTGTTCTCCCTCCTCCAGCTCTTCTTCTTCTTCTCTTTCTTCTTCTTCATCTTCTTCAACTTCTACTTCTTCTTCTTCTACTTCTTCTTCTTCTTCTTTTTCTTTTTCTTCTTCTTCCTCATTTTCTTCTTCTTCTACTTCTTCCTCTTCTTCTTCATCTTCCTCTTCTTCTTCTACTTCTTCTTCTTCTTATTCTTCTTCTTCTTCATCAAGTTCTTCTTCTTCTTTCTTCTTCTCCTCCTCTTCCTACTACTTTGACTTCTTCTTCTCCTCCTCCTTCTTCTCCTTCTTCTTCTTGTCCTTCT
>JAIUJO010000084.1:524396-539396 GCA_023846275.1 Vanilla planifolia | reverse complement strand
TCTTCTTCTTCTTCCTCCTCCACTTGTTCGTCTTCTCCTTTTTCTTCTTCTTCTATTTTTTCTTTTTCCACTTCTCCTTTTCTTCTTCTTGTGTTTCTCCCCCATCTTCTTCTACCTCTTCTTCTTCTTCTTGTTTTTTCTCATTCTCTTCTTGTTCTTCTTCGTCTTCTTCTGCTTCTTTTTCTTCTTGTTCTTCTCCTTCCACAACATCTTCTTGTTCTTGTTCTTGTTTTTCTTCTTCTTTTTCTTTTCTTACTTCTTCTTTTTCTTTTCTTACTTCTTCTTTTTCTTTTCTTACTTCTTCTTTTTCTTTTCTTACTTCTTCCTCCTAGTCTTCTTCTTTTCCACTTCTTCTTCTTCTTCTTCTTCCTCTTCTTTTTTTCCTCTTCTTTTCCTCTTCTTTTGTTTCCTTCTTTTCTTCTTCTTCTTCTTCCTTCTTCTAGTCCTTTATATTGTTCTACTTCTTCTTATTCTTCTTCTTCTACTACTTCTCTTCTTCTTATTGTCAGTCCTTTTCTTATTCTTCTTCCTCTTCCTCTTGATCTACTTTTTCTTCTTCTTGTTGCTCTTCTTATTATTCCTCTTCTTCTGCTTCTTCTTCTTCTTCTTCTTCTTCTTCTTCTGCTTCTTTTTCTTCCACTTCTTCTTCTTCCATGTCCTGTTCTTCTCCTTTTACTTCCTCTTTTTTTTCTCCTTCTTCTTCTTCTTCTTCTACTACTAATTCTACTTCTGTTACTTATTCATCACCTCCTTCTTATTTTTCTTCTTCTTCTTCTACTTCTTCTTCTTCCACTCTCTCTTCTCCTTCGTCGTCTTCTTCTTCCTCATTTTCTTCTTCTTCTTCCTCTACATCTTCTGCTTCCTCTTCTTCTTCCTCCTATCATTCTTCTTCTTTCCTTTCTTCCTCTTCCCCTTCTTCTTCTTCTTCTTCTTCTCCTTCTTCTTCTTCTTCTTCTTCTCTTTCTTCTTCATCGTCTTCACCTTCCTCTTCTCCTTCTTCTTTTTTTCTTCTTCTTCTCCTTCTTCTTTTTCTCCTTCTTGTTCTTCATCTTGTACTCCTTCTTCTTGTTCAACTTTCTTCTCTTTTTCTTCATTTTCTTCTTCTTTTTCTTTTGCTTCTTGTTCTTCATCTTCCACCTCTTATTCCTTTTCTTCCACTTATTGTTCTTCCACTTCTTCTTCTTGCTCTATTTCTTCTTTTACTTCTTCTTCCACTTCTTCTTCCTCTTCTTCTTCTTCCTAATTTTGTTGTTCTACTTCTTTTTCTTCCTCTTCTTTTTCCTCTTCTTTCTCTTCTTCTTCTTTTTCTTCTACTTCTCTTTCTTATTCCTCTTCTTCTACCACTTCTTTTTCTTCCCCTTACTCATCTTCTTCTTCCACATATTCTTCTTCTTCTTCTTCCTTTCCTTCCTCATCTTTCTTGTTTTCTTGTTCTTCATCTTCCTCTTCCTCTTCTTCTTTCTCTTCTTCATCTTCTTCTTCTCCTTATTTTTCTTTTTCTTCTTCTTCTTCTTCTTCTTTTTCTTCCTCTTCCTCTTCATCTTCTTCTTCTTCTTATTCTTCTTCCTCTTCTTCTCGTTCTTCTTCTTCTTTTTCTTCTTCCTCTTCTTCTTCTTCTTCTTCTACTACTTCTTCTTCTACTCCTCATTCTTTTTCTTCTTCTTCTTCTTTGTCTTCTTCTTTTTCTTCTCCTTCTTCTTCTTCCCCTTCTTGTTCTTCTTGTTCTTCTTTTTCCTCTTCTTCTTCTTCCTCTTCTTCTTCTACTTTTTCTTCTTCTCCTTCTTCTTCCTCCTCCTCTTCACCTTTTTCCTCTTCTTGTTCTTCTTCTCCCTATTCTTTTTCTTCCTCCCCTTAATTTTCTTCCCCTTCTTCTTCTCCTCCTCTTTCTTATTCTACTTCTTCTTCTTCTTCTTCCCCTTCTTTTTCTTCTTTTCCTTCTTCTTGTTCTTCTTTTCTGACTTCTTCTTCTTCTTCTTCCTCCTCTTCTTCTTCTTCCTCTTCATCTCCTCTTTGTGTTCCCTTTCTTCTTCTTCTTCTTCATCTTCTTCTTCTTCTTCATTTTCTTCTTCTTCT
The DNA here is from genome assembly GCA_023846275.1 of Vanilla planifolia. Classification (NCBI taxonomy): domain Eukaryota; kingdom Viridiplantae; phylum Streptophyta; class Magnoliopsida; order Asparagales; family Orchidaceae; genus Vanilla; species Vanilla planifolia. The sequence continues at coordinate 537,323 of JAIUJO010000084.1, read as the reverse complement.
TCTTCTTTTTCTTCTTCTTCTTCTTTACTTCTTCTTCTTGTTCTTCTTCTTCATCATCTTTTGGTTCTTCTTCTTGTTCTTCTTTATCTTCTTTTTCTTCTTTTTCTTCTTCATCTTCTTCTTTTTCTACTAGTTCTTCTTCTTCTTCCACCTCTTGTCCCTCTTCTTCCTCTTCTACTTCTTCCCCCACTTCATCACCATGCTCCTACTTCTACTTTCTCTACTTCTTCTTCTTCCTCTTCTCTTCTCCTCTTCTTCTTCTTCTTCTACTACTTCTAATTTTTCTTCTTCTTCTTCTTCTTGTTTTCCTCTTTTTCTCTTTTTGTTCCTTTTCTTCTTCTTCTTCTTCTTTTTCTTCTTCTTCTTCTACTTCCCCTTTTTCTTCTTCTTCTTCTTCCTCTTCTTTTTCCTTATCTTCTTCCTCTTCTTCTTCCTCTACTTCTTCTTCTTCTACTTCTTCTCCATTTCTTGTTCTGCTTCTTATTCTCCTTCGACTTCTTCCCCTTCTTCTTCTTCTTCTTCTATTTTTTCCTCATCTTCTTCTTCCTCAACATCTTCTTCTTTTTCTTCTTCTTCTTCTTCTTTTTCTACTTTATCTTCCTCTTTGTCTTGATCATCTTCTTCTTCTTCTTTCTGTCTTCATCTTATTCTTCCACTTCCTCTACATCTTCTACTACTTCTTTTTCTTTTTCTTCTTCCCCTTCTTCGTATTTTTCTTCTTCTTCTTCTTCTTCTTCTTCCTCTTCTTCTTCGTCTTCTTCCTCTTTTGTTTCCTCATTTTCTTCTTCTTCTTCTAATACTTCTCTTCTTCGTCTTCTTCTTCTTCTTCTTCTTCTTTCCTCCACTTCCACTTCTTGTTTTTGTTCTTCTTGTTATTCCTCCCCTTCTTCTTTTTCTTCTTTGTCTTCTTCTTCTTCTTCTTTTTCTTCGTCATCTTCTTCTTCTTCTTCTTTTTCATCATCACAAACTTGTTCTTCTTCTTTTTCTTCTTCTTCTTCATCTTCTTTTTCTTCCTTTTCTACTTCTCCATCCAATTCGTCTTTAACAACTTCTTCCTCTTCCTCTTCCTCATCTTTTTCCTCTTCTTTCTCTTCTTCTTCTTCCTTCTTTCGTCTTCCTTCCTCCTCTTCCTTCTTATATCTTCCTTCTTCCTTCTTCCTTCTTCTTTCTTTCTTATTCCTTCTTCCTTCATCTTTCTTCTTTCTTCCATCTTCTTTCTTCCTTCTTTTTTGTTCTTTCATATTTCTTCTTTCTGTTTCTTTCTCCTTCTTTTTTTCTTCTTCTTCTCCCTCTTCTTCTTCTTCTTCAACTTCTTCTTTTTCATCCATTTCTTCTACTTCTTCTGCTTCTTCCCATTATTCTTTACCTTCTTCTTCTTCCTCTTCTTCTTCTTCTTCTTCCTCTTCTTCTTCTTCTTTTTCATCTTCTTCTTCTTCTTCATTATCTTCTTCTTCTTCTCTTCTTCTTCCTCCTCCTCTTCTTCTACTTCTTTTTTCACTTCCCCTTCTTCTTTCTTTTCTTCTATTTCTTCTTCATCATCTTAATCTTCTTTGTCGTCATGTTATTCTTCCACTACTACTTCTTCATCTTCTACTTCTTCTTCCTCCTCTTCTTCTTCTTGTTCTTCTTCTTCGTCTACTTCTTTTTCTTCGACTACTTTTTCTTCTCCTACTTCTTCTTCTTCTTCTTCTTCTTCTACTTCTTTTACTTTTACTTATTCTTCTTCTTCTACTTCTACTTCTTCTTCTTCTACATCTACTTCTTCTCCTTCTTCTTCTACCTCTTGTTCTTCTTCGTCTTCTTCTTTCAGCTCTAGTTCCTCTTCTTTCTCTTCTTCTTCTTCCTATTTATTTTCTACTTTTTTCTCTACTTCTCCTTGCACTGCTTCTGCTTCCTATTCTTCTTCTTCTTCTTCTTTTTCTTCTTCTTCTTCTTCTTCATTTTCTTTTTCTTCTTCTTTTTCCTCTTCTTCTTCCTCTTCTTTCTCTTCTTCTTCTTCTTCTTCTTCTTCTTCCTCTTCCTCCTCTTCATCTCTTCTTCTTCTAATTCTTCTTCCTCTTCTTCTTCTTCCTCTTCTTCTTCTTCTTCTTCTTCATCTTCCTCATCTTCTTCCACCTCATCACCTTCTTCTTCTTCTTCCTCCTCTTGTTCTTGAAATTCCTCGCCATATTCTTCTTTTTCTTCCAGCTTCTTGTTCTTCCCCTTCTTTTTCTTCTTCTATCTATTCTTCTTCTTCTTCTTCTTCCCTATCTTCTTTTTCTTCTTCTTCTTCTTCTTCTTCTTCTTCCCTTTCTTCCTCTTCTTCCTCGCCTTCTTTCCCTAATTCTATGTCTTCTTTTTCTTCTTCTTCTTCTTTTTCTACTTCTTATACTTCTTTTTCTTCAACTTCTTCTACTTCTTATTCTTTCTCCTCCTATTCCATATCTTTCTCTTCTTCTTCTTCCTATTCTTCTTCTTCCTCTTCCCATTCTTCTTCTTTCTCTTCTTCTTCTTATAATTTTTCCTCTTCTTCTTACTCTTCTTCTCCTTCTTTTTCTTCTTCTTCTTCTTCTTCTTATTCTTCTTATTCTTCCTCATCTTCTTCTTGTTCTTCCTCCTCTCCTTCCTTATCTTTCTTTTCTTCTTCTTCTTTTTCTACCCCTTTTTCTTCTTTGCCCTCCTCTTTCTTTTCTTCTTCTTCTTCTTCTTCTTCTTCTTCTTTCTCTTTTACTTTTTCTTGTTCTTTTTCTTCTTCTTCTTCTTCTTCCCCTTTTATTCCTTGTTGTTGTTCTTCTCCTTCTTCTACTTCTTCTTCTTCATCTTCTTTTTCTTCTTCTTCCTTTTTTCATCTTGTTTTTTTCTTCTTGCCGTTCTTCAACTTCTTCTTCTTTTTCTTCTTCTGCTTCTTCTTCCACTTCATCTTCTTCTTCTTCCTCATCTTCTTTTTCCACTTATTATCATTATTCGTCTTCTTCATTATCTTCTTCTTCTTCTTCTTCTTTTTCCTCTTCTTCTTCTTCTTCTTCAACTTCTTCTTCTACTTCTTCTTCTTCTTCCTCCTCATACAGTTCTTCTTATTCTTCTTCTTCTTCTTCTTCTTCTTCTCCTTCTTCTTCCTCTTCTTCTTCTTCCTCTTCCTCTTTTACTTCTTCTTTTTCTTCTTCTTGTTCTTCTCCTTCTTCTTCTTTTTTCCTCTTCTTCTAACACGTCCTCCTCCTCCTGTTTTTCTTTTTCCATTTCTTTCTCTTCTTCTTCTTCTTCCCTATCTTCTTCTACCTCTTCCTCTTCTTCTTCTTGTTCTCCTCTACTTGTTCTTCTTCCTCTTCCTCTTCTTCTTCTCCTTCTTCTTCTTTTCTTTCCTCTTCTTCTTCCACCTCCTCCTCCTCTTCTTCTTCTTCTTCTTCTTTTTCTTTTTTTACTTCTTCCTTTTCTTATTCTTCTTCTTCTTCACCCATCTACTTCTACCTCTTCTTCTTCTTCATGTTATTCTCCTCCGCTTATTCTTCTTTCTCTTCCTCTTCTTCTTTATCTTCTTGTTGTTTTCCATCTACTACTTTTTCTTCTTCTTCTTTTTCTTCTTCTTCTTTTTCTACTTCTTCTTCCTCCTTATTTTCTTTTTATTTAACTTCTTCTTCTTCCCCTTCTTCTTTTTCTTCTTCTTCTTCTTCTTTTGTTTCCTTCTCTTCTTCTCTTCTTCTCTTCTTCTCTTCTTCTTCTTCTAGTTCTTTATCTTGTTTTACTTCATCTTCTACTTCTTTTTCTTACCTACTTTTTCTTCTTCTTCTTGTCCTTCTTATTATTCCTCTTCTTCTACTTCTTTTAATTCTTCTTCTCTTTCTTCTTCTTCTCCTTCTCCTTCTTCTTCTTCTTCTTCTTCTTGTTCTTCTTCCTCTTCCCCATCTTCGTCCTCTTCCTCTTCTTCATCATCTTCATCCTTCTTCCTTCTTCCATCTCCTATTTTTCCTTCTTTTTTCTTATTTCTTCCTTCTACCTCCTTGCTTCTCCCTTCTTGATTCTTCTTTCTTCCTTCTTCTTTCTTCCATCTTTCATCTTCTTTCAATCCCTAATCTATATTTAATACTCCTTAATCCATAATATCTAATCCCTCATTGCTAATCCTTAATTCCTAATCCCTAATCCTTAGTGCCATATTGCTAATCCCTAATCTTATTCCTAATAACTTAATCCCTAATCTCTAATCTATAATCTTGAATCCAAAATCAATAACTGAAAATCTCTAATCCTTAATCCCTAATCCCTATTCCTTAATCCATAGTCCCAAATCCTAAAACACTAATTCCAATCCTTAATAATTAATCCCTCAATCCTTAATCCTTAATCCCTAATCCCTAATCATGGATCTCTTCATCCTCATAACCTTAATCCATAATCCCTTGCCTTTAATCCCTTATCCCTATAACTTATTTCTTAATTCTTACTCCTTAATCCCAAATCCTTAATCAAGAAACCTTAATCCTTAATCCATAATTAGTAATCTTTAATACCTAATTTTTAATCCCTAATCCATAATCCCTAACACCTAATCCCATATCCCTCCATTCTTAATCCTTAATCACAAATTCTTATCCTCTAATCCTTAATCTTTAATCATTTTCTCCTTCTTTTTCTTTTACTTCTTCCTCTTTCCACTTCTTCTTCCTCTTTTTCTTTCTTAATCCCTAATCCCTTCTACCTAATCCATAATCCTTAAACACTAAGCCCAAATCCCTAGTTACTAATCCATAATCTCTATTCTTTAATCCCTAATTCGTAATCTATAATGGCTAATATCAAATCCGCACATCCTTAATCCATAATCTGTAATACTTAATACCTTATCTTAAATCCCCAATCCCTCCCTCCTTAATCCAAAATCCATATTCCTTAATCCCTAATCCAATTTTTGTACTTCGTCCGTAACCCCTAATTCATAATCATTAATCCCTAAACCTTAGTCACTAATTATTAAATCATAAATCCCTAACTCCTAATCCCTAATCCCTTCATCATTAATCTTTAATCCATATTCTTTGATAACGTTCCTTTATTCCATAATCCCTAACCCTAATCCCTAATCCCTAATTCATAATCCCTAACAGTTGATTTGTAATCTATTTCTTTTTCAACTTCTTCCACTTGTTCTTCTTCTTCTTTCATATCTTCATCTTCTTCTTCTTCCTCTTCTTCCCCATCTTCCCCATCTTCCTCTGCTTCTTCTTCTTCCTCCTCTTCCTCTTCTTCTTCTTCTTCTTCATCCTCTTCTTCTTCTTCTCTTCTTCTTCTTCTTCTTTTTCAGCTACACCTTCCTTTTTTTTTCTTCTTCTTCCTCTTCTTCTTTTTCCTCTTCATCTTCCTATTCTTCTCCTTCTTCTTCAACTTTTCACCTTCTCCTTCTTCTTCTTCCTCTTACTCTTCTCCTTCTCGTACTTCTTCTTCATCTACTTCTTCTTCTTCCTCTTCTTCTTTTTCTTCTTCTTCTTCTTCTTTTTCTGCATTTTCTTCTTCTTCTTCTTCATTTTCTTCTTCTTCTTCTTCCTCTCCTTTTTCTAGTTCTTCTTCTTCTTCTTTTTCTTAGTCATCATCATCATCATCATCATCTTCTTCTTCTTCTTCTCCTCCTTGTTCTTCTTCTTCTTCCTCCTCCTCCTCCTCCTCCTCTTCTTCTCCTTCTTCTTTGTAATGCTTAATCCTTATTCCCTTATCCCAACTCTTTAATCCCACTCAATAGTCTTAAATTCTTAATTTCTAATCCCTAATCCCTAATCTTTAATCCTTAATCCGTAAACCCTAATCCCTAACACCTGATCCGTAATCTCTAATCCATAATCTTGAATCCCAAATCCATAATCTCTAATCCTTTATATTTAATCTCTATTCCCTAATTTATAATCCAAAATCCTAAACCCTTAATCTCTAATATTTAGTAAGTAATCCCTTAATCCTTAATCCCTAATCCCTAATCATTAATCATTTCATCTTTAATCCTTAACCCTAATCCCTAATCCTTAATCTTTTAACCCTACAACTTATTCCTTAACATTTACTCCTTAATCGCTAATCCTTAATCATTAAATTGTAATTCCTAATCCTTAATTGATAATCCTTAATTTTTTAATCTCTAATCTGTAATTCCTAATCCTTAATCCCTAAATGCTAATCCTATATCCCTCCCTCCTTAGCCCCTAATCCATAAACACTAACCACTAATCCTTAATCCTTATTTCATCCCTTCTTCCTCATCTTCCTCTCGTTCTTCTTCTTCCTCCACTTCTTCTTCTTCTTCTTCTTCCACTTCTTCTTCTTCTTCCTCTTCTTCTTCTTCTTCTTCCTCATCTTCCTCATCTTACTCTTCTTATTCTTCTTCTTTTACTTTTTCTTCTCCTTCTTCTTCTTCTTCATTATCTTCCTCTTCTTCTTCTTCTTCTTCCTCTTCTTCATCATCCTCTCCGTCTTTTACTTCTTCCTCCTCCTCTTCTTTTCCCTCTTCTTTTTCTCTATTTTCTCCTTTTCATTTAATTCTTCTTCCTCTTCTTCTTCCTCTTTTACCTCTTCTTCATCTTCCTCATCTTACTCTTCTTCTTCTTCTTCTTCTTCGCCAGATTCTTCTTCGTCTTCTTCTTCTTCTTCTATTTCTTTTTCTTTTTCTTCTTCTTCTTCTTCTTCTGCTTCTTCTTTTGCTACTTCTTCTCCTTCTCCTTCTATTTATCTTTCTTATTCTCTTTCTCCTTGTCCTTCACCTTCTGTTTCTCCAACTCTATCTCCTTCTCCTTCTCTTTGTACTCCATCTCTATGTCCACCCTCTCCTCTGTTTTTTTTTCTTCTTCTTCTTCTTCTATTTCTTTCTTCTTTCTACTTTCTTCTATCTTCGTTCTTCTTTCTTCTTTCTTCTTTCTTCTTCCTTCCAGCTTCCTTCTTTCTTCAACCCTCTTCTTTCTTTCTTCTTCTTTCTTCTTTATCCTTTTTTATTTTTTTATTCTTCCTCTTCTTCTTTGTCTACAACTTTTTCCTCTTGTTCTTCCTTCTTACACTTCTTCTTTCTCATCTTCTTCCCTAATCACTAATGCCTACTTCCTAATCCATAATCCTTGCGGCCTAAACTATAACGCTTAATACCTAATCCCTCCCTCCCTAATCCCTAATCTTTAATCCTTAATACCTAATCTTTAATCCCCAATCCCTCCCTCCCTTACCCGTAATCTGTAGTGCGTAATCCAAAATCTCTAATCCCTCCCTAATTAATCTCCAATCTGTAATCCCTAATTGCTAACTCCCAAATCACTAATATCTCCCTCTCTAATCTTTAGTCTACATTCTCAGATAAATAATCTCTAATCTTTCATTCCATAATCCCTAATCCCTAATCCCTACCCATTGATCCCTAATCCTCTTCCTCTTCCACTTCTTCTTCTTCCTCCTCTTCTTATTCTTCTTCTTCTTCCTCTTCTTCGTTATCTTCATCTTCTTTTTCTTACTCTTCTTCTACATCTTCCTCCTCTCCTTCTTAATCTTGTCCTTCTTCTTCTTTTTTTTCTTCTTCCACTTCTTCTTCTTCTTCTTCTTCTTTTCTTCTACTACTACTTCTACATCCCTTCTTCTTCCTCTACCTCTTTTTCCACTACTTCTTGTTCATCTTTTTCTTCTTGTTCTTGTTCTCAATTCTTGTTCTTCTTCTTCTTCCTCGTCTTCTTCCTCTACTTGTTCTTCTTGTTCTTCTTCTTCTTGTCCTTCTTCTTTCACTTCTATTTCTTCTTTTTCTTCTCCTTCTTCTTCTTTTTTTCATCACCATCCTTTTTTTCTTCTTCTTCTTCTTCTTCTTCTTTCACCTCTTCTTCTTCTTTTTCTTCTTCTTCTTCTACCTCTTCTTCTTCTTTTTCTTCTTCCACTTCTTCCTCTTCCTCTTTTTCCTCTTCTTCTTTTTCTTCTTCTTCTTCTTCTTCTTCTTCCTCCTCTTCTTCTTCTTTTTCTTCTTCTTCTTCTTCTTCTTCTTCTTCTTCTTACTTTTCTCACTCTTGTCCTTTGTATTCTTCTTCTTCATCTTCTTCTTTTTCTTCTTCTCTTCTTCTTCCTCTCCTTCTTCTTTTTCTTCTTCTCCCTCCTCTTCTTCTTTTTCTTGTTGTTCTTCCTTATTTTCTTCTTCTTCTTCTTCTTCCTCTTCTTCTTCTTTTTCCTTTTCTTCTTCTACTTCTTCTTTTTCTTCTTCTTTTTCTTGTTCTTCTCCTTGTTGTTGTTCTTCTTCTTCTATCTCCTCCTCTTCTTCTTCACCTTCCTCTTCATAATCCTTAATCCCTATTCCCTAATCCGTACTCCTTTAGCCCTCCCCCCTTAATCTCTTATCCCTAAATTTGTAGTCGCTAATCCATGCGTCTCTAATCACTAATCCTTAATCTCAATTCTTGAAATCCCCAAACCCTAATCCTTAATCCCTAATTTTTAATCCATCCTTAATCCATAATTCCTAATTCTAAATCACTAATATCTAATCCTTTGTCTTGGAACCCAAATCCCTAATCACTAATACCTGATTCCTAATCCTTAATCTGTAATCCATAATGTCGAATCCATAATTTCTAATACCTAACCCTAAATCCATAATCCTTAAACCCTAATCCCTAAAACTTGATCCCTAATCTCTAATCCTCAATCTATATTCCAAATTCCTTAATCCATAATCTCTAATCCCTTATCCCTAATACTTAATTCTTAATCCCTAATCTCTAATCTTAAACCTAATCACTTAATCTCTACTCCCTAATCCCTAATCTGCAATCCATAATCTTGAATCCTAAATCCATAACAATTAATCTCTAATTCTTAATCCCTAATCCCTACTCCCTAATCTATAATCCAAAGTCCTAAAAACCTAATCACTAATCATTAACAATTAATCCCTTAATCCTTAATCCTTAATCCCTTATCCCTAATCATTTATCCCTTCATCCTTAATCCTTAACCTTAATTCGTAATCCCTAATCGTTAATCCATTATGTTATTATTTATTTCTTATTCCTAAATCCTTAATCCCTAATCCCTATTTTATAATCCTTAATCCCTATTCCATAATCCTTAATCCATAATTGTTAGCACCTAATCCCATATCCCTCCATTCTTAATCTTTAATCACTAATTCATAACCCTTAATCCTTAATCCCTAATCCTTTTCTACTTCCTCTTCTTTTACTTCTTCCATCTTCAACTTATTCTTCCTCATCATCCTCTATAATCCCTAATCTCTATTCCCTAATCCATAATCCCTAATCCCTAAACTCTAATCCCTAATTGCTGATTCATAATCTTTAATCCTTAATTCTTAATCTATAATGCATAATATCTAATCCCTCCCTCCTTAATCCTCAATTTGTAATCCCTAAACCTAATCTCTATTCCCTAATCCCTCCTTCCTTAATCCATAAACCATATTCTTTAATTCATAATCTCCCCCTCCTTAATCCTTAATCTCTAATCCCTAAATATTAAGAATCACTAAACCTTAATCCTTAACTGCTAACACACAAATCCTTAATTCCTAAAACTTAATCCCTCTGTCATTAATCTTTAATCCATATTCTCTAATACCTAATCCCTAATCTTTCATAACATAATCCCTAATTCCTGATCGCTAATACTTGAAACCTAATCTATTTCTTTTTCCTCTTCTTCCTCCACTTCTTCTTATTCTTCTTCTTCTTCATTTTCTTCTTCCTCTTCTTCTTCTTCTTCCTTAACTGTGTTTTCATCTTCTTCCTCTTCTGTCTCGTCTTCCTCTTCTTCTTCTTCTTCTTCTTCTTCTATTACTACTACTTTTTCTTTTTCTTCTTCTTCTTCCTCCTCTTCTTCTTTTACTTCTTCAACTACATCTGTTCTTCTTCCACTTTTTCTTTTTCCTATTCTTCCTCTTCTTCTTCTTCTTCTTCTACTTCTTCCACCTCTTCTTCTTCCTCTTCTTCTTCCTCTCCTTCTTCTTCTTCCCCATTTGACTTCTTGTTCAACTTTTGCTTCTTTTTCTTTTTCTTCTTCTTCATCTTCTTCTACATCTTTAGCTTCTTCTTCTTCTTCATCATCATTTTCTTCTTCCTCTTCTTCTTCTTCCTCTTTTATTTATTCTTTTTTTCTTCTTCTTCTTTTTCTTCTCCTTCTTCTTCTTCATCTATTTCTCCTTCTTCTTCTTCTACATCTTTTTCTTCCTCCCTTCTTGTTGTTCTTCTTCTTTTTCTTCTAATCTTCCTCTTCGTCTTCCTCTTCTTTCTCTTCTTCTTCTTCTTCTTCCTCTCAACTTCTTCACCTTACTCTTCTTCTTCTTCTTCTTCTTCTTCTTATTCTTAGTCTTCTCCTTCTCATTCTTCTTGTTATTCTTCTTTTTCTTTTTCCTCCTCTTCTTTTTCTTCTTTTTCTTCTTCTTCCTTAGCTTCTTTTTCTTCTTCTTCTTCTTCTTCTCCTTCTTCTTCTTTTTTTTCCTCTTCTTCTTCATCTGCCTCTTCTTCTTCTTCTTCTTCTTCTTAGTTTTCTTCTTCTTCATCATCATCATCTTCTTCTCCATATTCTTCTTCTACTTCTTCTTCCTCCTCTTCTTCTTGTTCTACTTTATCATAACCCTTAATCCATATTCTCCAAACCTTACTACTTAATCCTTCCCTCCTTAATCTCTTATCCCTAAATTTGTAATCCCTAATGCATCCCTCCCTAATCACTAATCCTAAAGCCTTATTCCCTAATCCCTAATCCCTAATCCCTAATCTCTAATCCATCCTTAATACATAATTTCTAATCCTTAATCCTTAATCTATAAGTCCTCAAACCTTAATCTTTAACACATAATCCATAATCCTTAATTCTTAATCCATAATTTATAATCTAAAATCTAAAATCTCTATTCCCTAATCCCTAACCTTAATTCTTTTTCCACTTCTTCCTCTTCCTCCACTTCTTCTTCTTCTTTTTCTTCTTTTTCATCTTCTTATACTGCTACTTCATCCTCTTTCGCTTGTTCTTCTTCGTCTTTTTCTTTTTCTTCTTCTTCTTCTTCTCCTTCTTCTTTTTCTTCTTCTTCTTCTTCTTCTTCATGTTCTTATTCTTCTTCTCCTTCTGCTACTACTTCTTCTTTTCTTATTCTTCTTCTACTTCTTCTGCTTCTTCTTCTTCTTCCATTTCCACTTCTTCTTTTTCTCTTTCTTCTTCTTTTTTTCTTCTTCTTCTACTTGTTCTTCCTCTTCTTCTTCTTTTTTCACTATTACTACTACTACTTCTATTACTTCCTCTTTTTCTTGTTCTTCTCCTTCATCTTCTCCTTCTTCTTCTCATCTTCTTTCTCCTTCTCCTTCTCCTTCTCCATCTCCTTCTCCATCACCTTCTCCATCTCCTTCTCCTTCTCCATCTACTTCTTATTCTCTTTTTGCTTCTCCTTCTCCTCCTTCTTCTCCTTCTACTTCTTCCTTTTCTTCTTCATTTTTCTTTCTTTTTTTTTCTTTCTTCTTTCTTCTTCCTTCTTCCTTCCTGCTTCTTCCTTCCACCTTCCTTGTTTCTTCTTCTTTCTTTCTTCCTCTTTCTTCTTCTTTCTTCGTTCTTCTTTCTTCTTTCTTCTTTATTCTTTCTATTCTTTTTCACTTCTTTTTCTTTTTTTTTCCTCTTCTTCTTCGTTCTCTTTTTCTTCTTCTTCCTTCTAACTTCTCCTTCTTCCTTCTTTCTTCTTCTTTCTTCCTTCTTCTTCTTCTTCTTCCTTCCTCCTTCTTTCTTCCCTGTCCCTATTCCCTAATCCCTAATACCTAATCTTGAATCCTTAATCCATAATGCCTAATCAATCCTTAATCTTTAATCATTAATCCTTAATCCATAATCTCTAAATCCTAATCACAAATACCTAATTCCTAATAATTAATCCCTAAACTATAATCTATAATCCTTAATCTCTATCCTCTAATCTTTAATCCATAATCTCTATTCCCTAATTTTTAAACCCTAATCCCTAATACCTTATTATTAACCCTTAATTTCTATTCTATAATATATAATTTTTAATCTTGAATCTCTAAACGCTAATCTTAATCCTAATCCTTAATCTCTAACACTTAATCCTACTTCTCGAATCCCTACTCACTAATCTTTAATTCATAATTCTTATTCCTTGATTTGTAATCCTTAATCCCAAATTCCTAATCATTAATAATTAATACTTAATCCTTAATCTTTAATCCCTAAACCCTAATCCTTAATCATTAATCTCTTCATCTCTAATCTTTCCTCCTAAATCCTTAATCTTTAATCCCAAATTCCTATTTCTTATTCCCTAATGCTAACCCATTAATCCATAATCCTTAATTTTTAAACCCTTATCTCTAATTATTAATCCATGATCCCTATTTCCTCATACTTAATCCCTCTATCACTAACCCCTAACCACCAATCACTAATACTACTCTAATCCCCAATCCCTACCTCCCTAATATGTAATCCATATTCCCAAATCACTAACCACACCATCCTTAATCTGTAATCCCTAATCCCTAATCCATTTCTTCATCCTCTTCTTCTTTTTCTTCTTCTTCCACTTCTTCAACTTCTTCTTCTTCCTCTTTTGCCACATCTTCCTCATCTTCTTCTTCTTCTTCTTCCCCTTCTTTCTCATTTTCCTCTTCCTCCTCCTCTTCTTCTTCTTCTTCTTCTTCCTCTCTTCTTCTTCTTCTTCCTCTTCTTCTTTTTCTTCCTTTTCTTCTTCTTCTTCTTCTTGATCTTCATCTTCATGTTCATCTTCTTCTTCTTCTTCTCCTTCGCTTTCTCCTTCTCATTCTCCTTTTCTTTGTCCTTCTCTGTCTCCTACTCCTTCTCGTTCTCCTTCTCCTTCTCCATCTCCTTCACCTTCCAGTTCTCCTTCTCTTTCTCCTTCACCTTCTCTTCATTGCCTATCTCCTTTTCAATCTTCTTCTTCTTCTTCTTCTTCTTCTTCTACTTCTTCCTTTT